>OZ020519.1:28821113-29032733 GCA_963971425.1 Bryoerythrophyllum caledonicum | reverse complement strand
GCGCAACAAATGGGAAGGTTGATCGCTACATCCGATCGCGGTGGAAGCTTTGTCTTTGTCTTCGGTTTTCGATTCGATGTTATTCGACATGATTGATGGTGGAGCACCAACAGTAGGGGGGGTGCGCGTGCACACCTCCACTCTTCGGTCACTCTATGAATCGCCACGTGAACTCCATGTACACGTACTGACGTGGTTGCGTAGCTAGGGTTTGTGGCTGTGGCAAGGGCTTGGTAGTGGCGGCTAGGGCTTGGTAGTGGCGGCTAGGATTTGGTTGAGGCGGCTAGGGTTTGGGGTCCTAGGTGTGGCGGCTAGGGTTTTCAGTAGAACGTTGATGTGCCATACTAAGGATTTGATACCATACTACGAGCTACTCTCTTGACTTGAGTTCTGTGTGATTTTGGTGTCATCATTTCAGTGGAACGAAGGCTAGATCACTAGTTGTTCATTGCTATCTTGTTGTAACTATCAACTATTGTTGAATTTGCATTTTTGAACATACTCAAGCTGGTGTTTTCATGTCTGAGCTCAAATTTTGGTAGTGCTGACCTTCCACTATCGCAACTATGATTGCACTTTAATCATCATAAATCTAAACCTGTAGATCTCTCGTATTCAGAATTGAAATAAATTCAGAAGCTTACCAAAGTTCACAAAAATCTCCTCAATGTGTGAACTTCCTCCTCCAATCTACACAGTACACAAAATCTGACAAAAATTAGTGAATGAAAAAAAATGCACATGGCTGCAAGATTATAATTGCAAGAGAGCTCACCTTAGAAAGTGGGAAGAGAAATAACCACTAGGGTTTGCAAAGAAACCTTATATTCATGTTGGAACCTTGTGCCTCAAGTTTACTAGTCAAAATTTGACTTTTAGAACTTTGGATCTTTTGCTTTGTTTCTCCTTATGGTTTAACTTTTTACATATTATATTAAAATTTTGGGCTATATGTAATACAAAGATGTTTGGGAGTTTTTATCACATAGTTTACCATATAAATTTTATGCATGTGTTGCAGGTAAAGGGGGAAGAGTTGAAAAACATGACCAACAACAATGACAGAATGGTGATTTAATGTTGAACGCCATCAAGCATCAGTGCGTGTACCGCTAATACCTGCAACGTATCTTGTGGTTAACATTTATTGTTATACAAGTTTAAGATTGATTCTTGATTGATCTTTTATGCTATGTTGTTTGTAGAATAACCTTTATGTGGGTATAAAAACCCTTTTTTTTATTAGCGATTGTGACAAGTTCCAATGGTATCAGTAATAGCAAGTAGACAACATGGTTCATTTTCTTTCCTAAGTTCAGTGGATTCCCTACGTTTCAGTTCACTTGGATTCAAAACATTGCATCACACATGATCTAGATTCATTATCATCATGTCAAGAGTGCCTTAAGTTCCATTTCGCACCAATGTTTAGGGATGCAGAAGAGGTGTAGCATATTTAACCCCTGAAGGATCAAGTGTCAAAAATGGGCTTTTTGAAAGTTCGGTCAGGTTCCTATGGTGTCAATTTCCAACATTCCTCTATGAACTTTCCTCTATGGTGTCAATTTCCAACATTCCTCTATGGTATCAAAATAAGTTCCTCTCTTTAGTGAAAAATAGCTTACCAACCCAGGTCAAACATTTTCAGACATTGTCAGTCAGTGTTGGGCAAGGTACCAAAAAAACTTCTTGTTTCCCAATTAAAACCTAGATATCTTTGTTTTTTTCATTTTTTTTTCTTTCACATCAATATGTGGTATTAACCTTCTAATTGACCATTTGGATTACCAATCTAAAACATATTAAGTTCACAAAAAATTTCAGTGTCAATGAACAAATCCAAACTTTCACTGTTTGCACAGTTGTTTTGAATATGCCACACCCGTTCTCTACCTCTAAAAATTGGTGTACAAGAAACTAACATCATGCTTAATAAGATGGTTATTGATTTAGACCTTGTGTAGTGCAAAAATTTGACACTAAGTGAAGTCAAAGTCTGCCTGGTCCATTGCACGCAGGGAAGAATATGAACCATGGGCTTGACTTCAAATATTATAATATTTCAATCCATGCGGTCAAAGTTTATGAAATTTTGTTTACATGTTACTCAGTAATCTGAATTGAGATCCTATGGTCAAAACTAGAAATAAAAGTTTTTGTTTCTATTTTGTTCATTGCACTAGAATCCATCAATTTTAAAGTGTTTTTGGTGTAAGACTGTCATTGTATCTTCAGGGATAAAGACTCTGTGCAAGGAGTTTATGCTCTACCAATTTCTATTTTTTTCATTTCAAAGTTGTTTCATCAAAAGGTCCAATATCATCATTATATTTTGAACAATAAATATGTGTTTAGAAACATATCTTTTATCATACGAATGGTGCTTTAAAGGTTAACAATTAGTACAAGTATTTTGACTAATGTGCAGCCATAATGTTCCTATGTTTTCAATAGTGATAATGGAGAGCAGCACGATTTAAACTCCTTCAATAGGGCCACACATCCAAAGGGATAATATGCATTCCAATAGCTCTGTGGGGGCTCGATTAGTACGAGCAGCACGTGCAAGGCAAATTCAACAAAGATCTTATGGGACCATGACATCTGAATTGGAAAGGGCAGTAGAACTGCACTCTGAAGCAGGAAATGTGGTGGGCTTAGCAACTAAGGAGCATGCATTCAAAAGTGGCATGGAATTGAATGGATCCAAGTTGTTTCCATTCGAGGTGGCGGTGCGTATCACTAGGGTAGATGATGCATTGCATTGGACCGGAGAGATTGTAGGAGAACGCCTTGGCATGTGTCTAGGCTTGATCATTCGTTGGCATCGGTCTTTCGTACATATAGTGGCTGTAGAACCTGATATTGCAAGTGTTCATGGTGACATTGGATCTCAAGTAGCGCCTACACAAATGATGGCCCCAGAATTTGATTTTCCTGAGTTCATCAACACACCAGAATCCACCGAGAGGTCTCGACGCAGTAGTCAAGCTTCTAACGCCGTAGATGCAAATTTGCCGTTTTCCCAGCCTACTCCCTCAAATATCCATGATTTGCCCCATGTAGATGGATTTGCTTACGTTAGACCAGCACGATGTCCCTATTCTATGCAAAATAGGAGAAGGAGAGATTCAAGAGAGCCATCATTGACAAAAGCTGCACCATCTAAGGTATCGCTTAGAAGCGTGCAAATTGCAATGGCACAAGGATGATGCAAACGCAATTGTTTGAGGGACGTTCCAGCAAAGTATCTATTGGACATGGGATATATTGCATGGGCTACTGATTTTTCTGTACGAAATACGTGGATGAGACAAATGCTGGTTTCTATTTACACCAGGACGGAAGGAACTCGTCGAGACAAGTTTGTAACAAAGTTTGATGGGAAAGAAGTTTGCAATGCTTGCTACGCTCTTGGGTTGGATATTCATAGAGGCGCTTTAAACAATTGAAGAAGAACTGTCTAATATATGGAAGAGTGATATCGATTCACGGCAATACCCTTTCAGATCCGATCAGAGAGAGCATTAGAATGTCTGCGGCAGAGGCTTGCTTTAAATCGTTTGTCGAAGAAGCTGGTTGTCCTCAACCTCATCGTTGTATTCGCCGTAAGAGTGACAACGAAGTGGTGCCTCTCATTCTCCTTCCTATGCATACAACCAAATTTGATGTATTCAATTACGTGAACGAGGAGGTCAAGAGAATTTGTAATGGGAAAACCATTTCTATGAATTGGTTCCGGAGGATGTGGCGTATGAAGTATCCCCACGTTCAGGTACCTCCATTCTCGAGATTCTCAAAGTGTTATCATTGTTGGGAGTATAAATGTGCCATAGAGGGAACCACCAATGCGGATGCAAGGATAAGATAAAGGAGTTGTTTATGTTGCATCTGCGCAACCAGATGGAAGAACGTAGGCATTATTGGATATTCAAGAGGTCGTGTTATATTAGCCCTGAGTTGTACATGTGCATTATAGTGGATGGCATGGACCAAAATACGACCATGGTACCGAGGATGCGACAGATTGTGAAGAATATTGAACATCGGTTTGTGAAGACTCATCTGTGTGGTACTCTTGTACATGGGATTGGTTTATACTGCGACGTTTGGTTTGGGGCTCACCACAAACACGATAGCAACCAAGTCGTGACTACATTGTTGTACGTGATAGGAGATGTGCTGCGAAGGAAGGGCTTTTTGCCACCAACATTGCAAATCCATGCGGACAACTGTACACGCGAAAACAAAAACATTTATATGTTTGCTCTATGTGCAACATTGGTGGGATTGGGGTTTTTTCAGGAGGTGGAACTATCTTTTCTTATAATGGGCCATACACACGAAGATATTGATCAACGCTTCAGTTGTATATCAAATACGTTGAAGAGGTCGGACGTGGACTCGTTGAAGGAAATGATTAGTCTTATAGAACAAGGAACATCTCCTACGGAGGCATTTGTTAGTGCCCGGCTGCTAGAGAATGTATGGGATTGGAAATTGTTCATAACGCCTCACTTAGTGACAGGTCAGGATTCATTAGTGGGCATAACATTTCCACACCACATGCGATTCTATATGGACAATCGAGAAGGGACTCGTGAGGTTCGAGTACAACACAAGCATTATTACAAGGATTCATGGGGACCGGAGGCAGGGACGAAAACTTTGAGGTCGTTGCCAAGTAGGAATGAGCGACCAGCGTTTGCGGAAGTATTTGAAGCGGACGAACGGGAGTTGAAGGCATTGGATGAATTCATTGTATATAAACAAAGGTGCATCCAAAGATTGCAGCATGAGGACAAGAATCGTGAGGCAAAAGTAGAGGCTGAAAGATTGAAACTCTATTTAGCTGAATTTCCACACAAAGATCGTAGCAATGAGCATCGTTCTTCACCGTTTTGGCCTTCAGAGTTCTCCAACATCAGACCTACAGAGAGTGCATCTTTGGATGTAATGGATGGTACAAGTGAAGAAAATCGCGAGATAGATGTCGTAGAGTAGGTAGTGGCGATGCTTCCAAATGCCGAGGCTCGAGGATACTTTGGTCTTTGTAGAGGAAGACCCTCTAATCAAGCATTGCGCAGGGCACAACGAACAGAGCGCAACTATGTAGAGGAAAGAGCCGAAGAAGGAGCAATGTATGAAGGTAATCACGACCCATTTCCACCATTTAATCCACAATCTGATATTCGTTGTGGACAGTTTGTAGCCTTGAGTGTTGATCGAGCAGAGATAGAAGGCGGTGTACCATTTTATGTTGGGAAAGTGATTGAGGAAGGAAAAAACCGATGGAGACTTAAGATAAAGGTTTGTTGGTATTGGCCCAACATCCAAAGGGGGGTTGCTGATAGACATGGATCTTCTGCACAGCGGTATGCAAATTGCATGGACTCAATCTGGGAGCCATCTGGGGAGAGCCATAGTTGGGTAGAAAAAGATGCATGCATTTTTCCATGGATAGACTCTGCGGAAAGAACCATGTCCGGGGCCAGCGGGTGGAGAAAGCGCAATGTATTTGGAGTGCAGGTTGAAAGCAAGATTCGCATTCTTCAATCGGCAAAGGCTCACATACTACAATATATTGCAATGCAAACCGAAGCTATCGATGACGACCATTTGTAAGCAGCTCTAATTTCTATGGAGTAGATAGTGTGCCTTTTTGAGAGTATACTAGTTGTGTATGGTAATTGATATATAGTGTATGTGTAAAAGTAATATATTCTAAGGGTGATGTAAGACGTTATGTCATTAATCCTTTAGAGTAAAGTTGTGTTTACTATTGGTGCTAAGTCCAATTATTGAAGCATCTATATTTAATTTTCACCATTGCATGCATTATGTACTACCAAGAATATCTTTTAATCAACTGCCAACCCTTGCAGAAAGTATGTTTTTTTTGTAATTACGCCTGTTTATATACTACAATCCTTCAAATCTATCTTTGAAATATTGTGAAACTATATTAAATACACATTTATCTAGTATTAACGAGGGGCCACCACAAATTAGTTGAAAATGCCAAAAAATCGCTTCCAATATGAACAACCATGATTGTACGTAATATTGTTGTAGAAGCTCAATTTTTTTTCCTTTGGAAAACTTTTTTTTTCTTTAATTTTTTTTTTTTTTCAATTTTGCCACTTTTGTTCGCAATGGCCGCCGTTGTATACAAGTGCACTTTTAAATGGCCAAGTGCATAATTGCTTAATTGCGTGTTAGAAAGGGAGTAATGGGAGAAGAAGAGAGATGTGAAAGACTAAATGAAAACATTGCCCATAACGAAGGAAATAAATTAGACAATTACATTATTTTTAAAATTAAATTAAAAAAATTAGTCGATTACATATTCAAAATACAATAAAAATTGAAATTTGAAAGGTCATCAAGTAGATTTTTTAGACGTCAATATCTTTAAATCCCCCTTCTTATTTAATCTCCAAAAATTATTTAAACAATTACATATTCAAAGTTACTACTAAAGCTGCAATAATAGGAGTTCATTAGGTGGATTTTCAAGAGGTCAATGCTTTTGAAATTCTCCTCTAATTTACTTTCAAAAATAAATTAGAGGATTATATATTAAAACTTATAATATAAGTTGAAATTGAAGAGTATATTAGGTGTGTTTTCTGGAAGTCCATTACTTTGGATCTCCTTTCTAATTGAATCTCCAAAGATTAAATAGACGATTATATACCAAAAGATTGCAATTTAAGTTGAATATAGAGATTTCACTAGGTGAATGTTTTATAGATCAATATTTTCAAAATTCCCCTCTAATTTAGTCTTGATACGTTGTCACACATTGACTTGAAAAGCATGAAATTCATTAAAGTCTTTTGGGAAATTGGACTGATCCATCCACACCTTTGTCTTCATTCTCTAACTACTATCTAGAATATTATCAAGCAAAATTGTATTAGAATAACTCATGTTTTTCATTTGTAAAAATAAACATAGAAGCTTTTATCATGCATTCATGTTCCTCTAAGATTCTTACAACCATGGCCATAGAATCTCCACCTAAAACAACTTCAACATATTCAATTGTAGTATTTCCTCCAAATCCAAATGCATGCCCGTTATGCAAATTGATAATTAAATTGGTCTCATCTACAATTTCCATTACTTTCCATTACCAATCACATTTACAGATTTAATTGTCCAAAAAAGGCAATCCAACTTAAATAAAAATGTATTAAATGCAAATGCCAAAATTAAAAAATACTAACAAACAAAATTTGCGACTAAGGGAGACATCAATTGATAGTGGGGCTTGGAAAAGCCTTGATCTTAGAAGTATATGCATGATGAATCCACTTGAAACTCTAGGGTCTTGAGTTCGCATGGTTGTCAAGATATGTTAAAGTTATTAGTCTGTGATTTCTTGCCGAAAAATTGATGTATTGTTTTTTGAAAGCAGAACAATTTTTTCTCAAATTGATTAAATATTTGGCATGGATGTGTTGGAGGTGACCTCAAGCTATATTACATTCACCAATTGGCATGGATGTGTTGTCCAATTATATAGCACACCTTAAATATGTCTTGTATGCATACCAAACTGCAATTCTTTTTCTTCACTATAAGTCAATTCATCGTCTTGGAACAATTGGACATTATTGTATATGTCCATAAATTGCTAGATTCAATTGCAACAAAGTTTTTTTGATAAGCGGCTTGCTATCTTTTGGATCCCTTAATTGAGCGGTGAAAATGAATTTGGACCATTAGCATAAAAAGAAACAATTTCTATGATAACCTCAAGGAAAATTTGACACTAACTTCTTCAAAGCACTCTACAACTTCAAAAAAACAATTAGAATACATCCAAACAATCCATCCTAAGCGTTTATGCCCACATCCGAATTTAACCTTCATCTTTATTTGTGTTTGCTTCCAAAGACAAAGTTCCAATGGTAGAAAACATAATTAACGAATTTGCATTGTTCTCATCATTGCCGAGGTCCTCTTGTTGCTTCCATCATTGAGAGGCCTTCACCATATTTATGCTTATGTGTCCTCAAAAATGCTCAAGGAATATTGGCATTGTGTGCTCGTAATGTTCAAAAATGTTGTGGAGTGCATCTTTAACCATCTAGTTGATCATGAACTTGCAAGTCTTGATGGTGAAACTTGCTAAAGTTGACATGGGGTCAAGCTGACGACGCTTGGAGCCATATCGTGGAGCAAAGATTAGGCATCCATACTAAAAGTCAATTACAAAGAAGAGGTATCTCCCCATAAGGATCGTCAAAACTTAGGGGGTTTGGGATGAAAAAGACACAAGAATTGCATGATAAAGAGTCACAAACAAAAATGGCAATAAAAAGACAAGGAAAGAGAGAATTTGAGGAAATAACTTACTTTTGGAATGCAAGTCTAGCAATGAAAAATTAAGGGGAGAAAAAGCTATTGCTTTAGTGATCTCATCCCATAGAGGATGAGATTAACCCCTAAATTTTCTTGACAGTTTCACACCAAAAACACTCCAAAACATTTAATTCTAGTGCAATGAGTAAGGAAGAAGGCATAAAATTTTATTCCTGTTTTTGACCATAGGATCTTAATTAAAACTTTTTAAATAACACACTCACAAAAATTTCATCATTGTTGACCGCACGGATTGAAAGATTATAGTGTATGAAGAAGAGAAAACGGTTAATTTTCTTCCTTGTGTTGAGGGGATCAATAAACTTTGACTTCACTTGGCGTCAAAGTTTTGCACTACACAAGGTCTAAATTTTATTCCATCATGTTGATCACGATACTAGCTCTTTGTAGACCAATTTTTAAAGGTAGACATGGAGTGTAGCATATTAAAAACAATTGTGCAAGGAATGGAGGTTCAAAAAGTGCCAATTCACGTTTTGTTTTTTTGTGGATCCAATATGTTTTAGAATCATAATCCAAATGGTCAATAGGAGGGTTTACACCACATCTTGTTGTAGAAAAAATAAAAAGTAACAAAGATGAAGATCTCAAAGTTCTATGTGGATTATTTTTTATGGATATGATTAGAATAATAATTATACTCCCACGTTCATCTTGTCTTCTTGTAGCTCTGTACAAAATTTCAAGAATTGAAAATATAAATTGCACCCATAGGAATGTGCTCAAGATTCGCAAAAACCCACCTTGAGACTTTTTTCATTTAGAAATTAAATCCTTGCTAAATCAGTATAACCCTCCATTGTCAATATATAATCTTCTTACACAAGAAAAAAACATTTTTTTGGTATCTCCATTGTCATTGTAGTTATTTCGCTTTTACTTTTCGTCTTCACTTCTTATGCTATAAAAAAACAATAAATTTTGTTCTTCCATAAATAGGTATACGAGTGGCCATTTCCTTAAATATAATGTAGAAGACCAAGCTCAAATATTTTTTAGAAAAACTATAATATCCTTACATTAGGTGCATCCTTGCATCACATCACATATAGCATCTTCACATCTAGTGGCATGCTCACATCAAATTGTTCCATGAGGTGGCATCTTTGTTCTTTTAATCCCTAAAGGACCAAGGCATTTTACAAGATATCTCTACTCCATTAATAAAAATTGTCAAGATGGACATTTGGAGAATATAATCGAAGGATCTTCTTCTTTTTGTATGAGATGATGAGGTAAACAAATTATATTATAAATTTTTATAGTACAAATTGGAAGATAATTGCAGCCAAAGTGGTTTTATTATTATTACTAGTATTATCCTGTTTGATAAAAATGGCACACATGAGTTGCTATGTTGGCAACTTGGACGGTCTCATCAAGTGAGAGAATATTTCACAACCAAGGATCAAACCTGCAACCTCATGTCTTCAAGGATCTCACACTATCACCCAGGTAGTTTAGGGTCATCACGCACCGTAAAGTGAAAAATTTAGTCCCCTGAATAGACACTTGGTCCTTTAGCAGATAATTTGGAACGCACACATGACTTGTTACATGACTTGTTCCATTGCGGAAGGGTCTTACGAGACAAACCTACTGGCATTTGGGTAGTAGTAAGAGCATCTCCACCCTTAGCAGGAAAATCTTTCCGCGAGGCTGGGAGATTCCCATCCGGAGCGGGGACGAGAGTGCCAATACCATGAATTGCTTGCACCGCGAAAGGTTATTCACGGGGAATAATTCACGAGGAGCCAAGGAATGAGACGCCTCCAAAAGGTTGCATCAAAGTTAAATATTGTCGGCCCACGTGGCAGAACGAGACGGGTGAGCTGGGACGTGCAAATATAGTATAGGCATGGAAAAGACCTCGGTTTCCCGTACAGGAGGTTTACAAGCGGGGGTACAACGTACTGGGATTACGGGGTGCCGCCTGCGATGCAACTCGTCTGACCAAAAACCACGGTATTTGGGCAAATCTGTCGAGGCCCGTGCCCCCGTGGAGATGCTTTAAGGCAACATCAACTTTGGGTTGTCCGCTTCATTCTCCAAAGAGGAACTGAAGCCTCTGAAGCCCACTTCAGACCAGCAACTGTCCGATGCAGATATCTATGCCGGAGATACATTGTGCATAACATCATCTAGGTAATTGGTATATTTGAGCCCTTTCCTCGAAGAGCAGCCTCTAGTCCAAATTCCATGTCTTCTCAAAGGATCCAGAGGCAGACTCTGAAGGAAGCAATTCAATTCCTGTCACGAGGTGAGATCAATTTGCTTGCTCACTGGTGAGTTTCTAGTGTGTTCCTTCAATGGATCGTCTTGAGCTTCTTTGATTCCTTTTGCTTAATCTTCATCTCTTCACTTGGGATAAGATATCTTCTTCATCTTTGGCTATGTGCAAATCTCCTGGTTGTGTTGCAGATGTGGTGTTGGTTATATTATAATTGGGTGTGAATGTGGGCAAGAATTTGAGTGTGGGCGGTTGTGGACGTTTTAGCGAATGTGTTAAACCCTAATTTTGAAGCTGTTGCGTGTGATCTTTGACAGCAGGATTCACAATGTTGTTTATCGTGCTGCTCGCGCTCCCGCTCCTGCTCCTCGCCCTTCACTTCTTCTTCATAGCCGACGCTGACTTCGCGCTCACACTCAAGGGCCCGACGCCGCGGAAAGCCATCGAGTCCAAGGTCGTGTGGATAATCGGCGCGAGCCAGAACATCGGCGAGGAGCTTGCCAAGGAGTACGCGCGCCTGGGCGCGAAGCTGATCCTCACGTCGCGAAGACCCCACGAGCTCGAGCGCGTGAAAGGCCTGCTCAAAACGCCCCACGACGTCGTGATCCTACCGGGCGACGTCTCCGCCGGCGTAGACGCTCTCCGGGAGCTCGTCGCGAACGCTGAGGCGGCCTTCGACAACGCTGGCGTCGACATCGTCGTCCACAACGCCGCGTCCCCGCGCCTCAAGGCGCCCGCCGCCGACTTCCCGGAGGACGCGCTGCAGCAGACGTTCGACGTGAACGTGGTCGGCGTGATCCGCCTCACGCAGCTCGCGCTCCGGGGGATGCTGCGCCGGGGCCGCGGCCAGTTCGTGGTGGTGAGCTCGTCCGCCGCGAAGCTGCCGTCGCCGGGGCAGTCCGTCTACTCGGCCTCTAAGCACGCCGTGAACGGCTACTTCAACTCCCTGCGCGCGGAGGTGCTGCAGAGCGGCGTGCACGTCACGCTGGCCTGCCCGGGGCCCATCGAGGTCGCAGGGGGCGCGGACTCGCACAAGGACAAGCGCCTCCCCGCGCGCAGATGCGCGCAGCTCATCGTGCAGGCCGGCGCGCACGACGTCATGGAGGCGTGGATCAGCTACCAGCCCATCCTGCTGCTGCTGTACGTGATGCAGTTCGTGCCGGCGCTCGCATTCTACGTTGTCAACAAGATAGGGCCCAAGCGCGTCAAGTCCTACAGCGAGGGCTCGAGTGTGTACAGCATGAGCTTGTTGTTCAAGAAGTCTTCCTGATCGCTGAGGCTTTCCAGGGTTTAGGGTTTAAACCAATCCTACCAACTTCTCTTCTGGTTGATGATGGACGAGCAAGCCCAAACTGGACGGCCATAGCTATTATCGAAGATTATCAACCCCGGATCCTCGTGTGTCCACATGTGCCTTTCCCAATTTAGGTTTTTGGTTTTTGCCGGCTGAATTGAACTGCGGCGTGTACAATTCAGCCATTTGCTTGGCTGGCCGTTGTTCTTGAAGGGTTGTATATGATTCTATGGAACCTCTGGGTTTATGCTTGTGTTTGTGGGTGTGTGGTCTGTCTTTGAGTGTCCTCTTTGGTGTTATTTCAGCAATAGTACAGTATGGTTGCTTCAGGGAGCCACAAGTTTTCCCTGTTGAGAACCAGCAGATGGATTCTTATTGTTTTAGAAGTGATCCGAGGTCTGGGTCTCCAAGCTTGAGTAGGTAATTCACCCCAGAGCTGACGACACTGTTGATTTACTTGCTGGTGTATTGAGACCATCTTTCCAGCAGTGAAAGTTGCAATGTGATGGAATGCAGAGCTACTGTGTTTTTTACCTTCACGTAGCAATGGTGGTGCTGAGGATCTCCGCTTGTACTACATTTATTGTTGTAGAGAGAAAATGATAAAGCAAGTAGAATATCTTGCCTGTTAGACCGGCGTATTCTAGGGTTTATGAAGGTTTTCAAATCGTATAAATCCATCATCAAGAATAAAACTCTCAGGAAAAGTCACATTATATTGAAAATGTATTTCTCTAAAAAACACACTTTTTGATTTTATGTTCGTTGTAGACGATTCCATGATATTCCACAAGTTGGTGGGTAAAGGGCATCCTACGTTAACGTTATGAAGTGAATATCTTACAATCCAGGTAAAAGACCTAAGGGCCGCTTCACACTACGCCCAAGTCGAGAGGCTGACCGTCAAAATGAGTGGCCAAACTATGGCGAGAGGCCAAACTTTTTTGCCAAAAAAATACATTAAACAATATAGATTGAAGGTTTGGCCGGTCGTGGTGTGAAGCCCCAAAGGCCAAGTCCAAAGTCCAAACCCCATATCATTACGCCAAAAAAAAATCAGCCCAAAAAAATCAGCCAATAAAAATCAGCCAAAAAAATCAGCAAAAAAAATCAGCCAAAAAAATCAGCCAAAAAAATCAGCCAAAAAAAATCAGCCAAAAAAAATCAGCCCTATAATTCGGTCTCTTTCATCTAACGGTCTAGATCTTGTCACTTTTTTATTATTTTAATAAATAAATTCGACGGAGTCTCGATTGTAGTTTGGATCGAGCAAAATGGGCGACCCAAGTTTTGCTCGAGAGGCCGTCGCTTTGGCGCCAAAACAACCCAAAAGTGTTGCCATGTAGGACGACGGCCTTTGGAGTTTGGGCACAAGTGTGAAGGCCCAAAGTCCGGACTTTCGCCATTCTAGCAATCTCATTGGTGGAAATCGACGGCCTCTCGACTTGGCCACCAAGTGTGAAGCGGCCCTAAGAGATGTGAATCACCACATGTTTGCAGTGGTGAGGACAATGACCAGGTGCAGTTTCAGGTGGCATGCAAAGTGGACCAGGTTGGAAAAACGCCAACGACACACATGCTATTCATGACCTGCCAAAAACAGAGGGATTCCTTAGTTTACCAGACAGACAGACAGATCCGTAGCATTATGTGAAGTGTTCCAACAAGCAAAGTGCAGACACTTACAATGTACGCCTTCCAGCTTTGAGTGCACAGAGTGCAACTGCTAGTTCTTGCAAAGCAAGCTGCAGGGAGTTGTAAGGTCTGAACACTGGGGCTGGAGTGCGGCCAAGTTTGGAATCAGTGTGCCGTAGACTGAAGCACAGTCGACTAAGATTCGAATGACAGTTTGGGAATGGTTTAGGCTGATTAGGTTTGCCGCCCATGTTGCCCACGTACTAACGTCAAAATACCTTAAACCGACACTTTAGTGATTTTGTGTTTCAAAAGTTGAGATTTAATTGCAAAAAAAATATGCTTGGGTAGAGAAATAAGGTTCTGATTTGTGAGAGAAAAAAAATTTGAAAACAACGCTGTAGATTGTGAGAAAAAAAAAAAGAAGTGGGTTTCCTCCAATCAACCCTAAAGCGACCAGGTTTAGTGACAAAACCAAACCTTAAAAGCACATTAAACCGTCACCTCTATCCTACCAAACCGCCAGCTCCATCCAGCTCCATCCTTGCATTCATTGGTGGGCTTGGAATAGACTTGGAATATTTCTGACAGAAATTTTGACAGAAAAAGAGAGGAAGAAATCCGGTTTAGGGGAGGTCTGCAGGGTCGCTTCAGGGTTGAGTGTCGGTTTAAGGTATTTTGACGTTAGGTACAAGCGTGCGAGTTGCAGGTGACTCAGTTGATGGTGATGATGTGCGTTTCAGTGCGGGAAAGGCGGCCCAGGGCGAATTGACCCCTCGTTGCTACTTACCCGAGGGGCCACGAGGTGGTGGGGCAAAACCCGGCCCCTATTTTGTTTTTGGATGCGGTCCTCTTTATAGCAAGGGAGGGTCATATAGGGTAAATAAGGAGATCCATGTTTTTGCTTCACAAGATTCAGAGACTCCATGACCAACTCAAGAGTTGCGGCTTCTTAACCCTTTCTATCCTTTAGTGCAGAGGTGGTCGTTTTTTGGGTTGATTTTGCTTTTTGGGATATAGCTCTTATGTGAAAGTTAGATGCACTTTTTTCTGCTGGGAATGTGTATGGCAATAGTTCATTGGCTTTGAATGGAACAATTCTGGGGCGCATTGGTGCAAGCATTGGAGAGCTACATCTGTGAAAGAAGGTCAGCCTTGAGTGTATCCTATGTATAGATACTATTAGGCATTCTCTTCTAGTTGTTGTGCATGATATATTACACTACACTAAAATTGAGAATTAGTGTTACACTACATTTAATGTAATAACCTCTATTGACCTTACTACTCTAATTGTGTATTTGTTGGAATTTAGTGTAACGCTCATTAATGAGCCACCTGTTGATGAGCCGCATGTTTGATTTTTTATTTATTATTATTATTATTATTATTATTATTATTTATTATTGTATTTATATTATAATAATATAAATAAGAATAATAAAATACTATTATTTATATAATATTTATATTAATATATTATTATTTATATTAATATAATATAAATAATAATATTATTTTTATTTTATTTATTTATTTAAATTACTATTCAATTTTTAGTAATTTCTTGAATCACATGATCTTTGTCAATGTCTGTCAATTTTTGTCAACTTTGTAATATTTTCTAATTCTTAATTTTCTAAACATTATTTTGCCATTACACTATATGTAAAGCTAGTTAAATCCCAAAGTTACAATTCTCTGTATTTAGTGTTCATGTTGGCATTTAGTGTTGTAACACTATATCTCAAGTTGACATTTAGTGTTAGAGTTCGTAATTAGTGTTGCGAACACTAATTCTCAATTTTAGTGTAGTGGATTCTCCCGAGCCTTGTGAAGACCTCTAGCATTAAAGAGTTAAAGACAAAAGGCACATAGGTGTTCACTTTTGAAGTACTAATCTGTGGATAACTTTAGTGATAGTTCATAGTTGCTTAATTTGCAAATTGCGGAAACTAAGGTGAATTTGTGCACTTTGGGCGAATGTAGTGCGATATTGAGCCACAGTATGACGGATTTGCAAGAAAGGAGATTTGGTGCCAGTCAAGTGGTATTTTTGTCGTATTTTCACATAGAAAGCGTTCTCCCGATTTGTGATTGTTGCATTTTGCGAGTGGACCATCCGCATGCGGTGTGAGTGGACGAGCTTTAACAACCCAACAGAGGGATCTTGCATTGGACCATTGATATTTTCATGGAAATGTAAATACGCGAAGCAAAAATACACCATTGTCCTTAAAGGGTTAATGCAAATTCCCATAATGTAATTAGTTTCCCATTTCATAAACCTTATGCTATACAACTCCAATTTCCTTATTTAGATGGTTACGGGTGCATGTATCTTAATCCCTAAATTTCCTCAACAATTTCACACAAAAAACACTTTCAGAAAAGTGTAAAGCCTTGGAAAAGAAAGAAATTTTATTATGATTCAGTGTGAAATCTTGATTTAAGCTAATAATTTAAGATGCTTACAAATTTTCATAAAATTTGACCACATGGATTAGAAGATTATAATGATTGAAGTAAAAAAAAAGTTCATTTTCTTTTCCTACTATATGTTGAGAAGATCAACACACAATGACTTCACTTGGTGTCAAATCTTTGGTGACACAAGGTCTATATTTTATACCAACACGTTTCGAATAGTATCACTTGCTTGTATGCCATGTTTTAGAGGTAGAAGACGAGTGTAGTATATTCAAAAATTGTGCAAGGAGCACTTGTTGAATTTGCCTTCACACATTTAAATTTATTGTGAACCAAACTTGTTATAGAATAAAAATCCAAACATTTGAAAAGAAGGTTCATACCAAATCTTGAGGTAGTAAAAAGAAAAGCTAAAAAGTATAAAAAGGAAGGGCCATTATTTTATATATATTTAATGTAGAAAATAGGATAATTTTTGTAATGTAGGTGTGATTTTAAAAGAAAAATCCATTATCTTGATCTATATTTTTAAAAAATTAAGACCAAAAAAATCATAAGTAGGGGTATTAGAAAGAAAAAATGATGAAGTCCGGCTACCAAAGGAAAACAACATGAATAAAGTGTTTGTTCATTCCCTCATTGAGCCTATGCTCACGAGTCACATGACATAGGTTAGAACTATTACTCCTTTTGAGGGGGAAACCTTTAATTAATTGAAAGTTTTTACCTTTAGAAATAGCAATACAGACTTTTACACGTGTCAACATTGTTTCATGTAGTAAGGCAAACTTTCTTGTTTCCATAGAGATGTAATTTGGCTCCTTCTAACATAAACAACCCCTTTAAGAAATGTAAAAGGAGCCCTTTCCCTCTAGTAACATTTCTAACATGGTCACCTCTCAAAATCATTACAAATTGTTGGGAACCAATGCTATTGATTTTTAGAAAAGGGGATTGGTGGTTCTCTCAAAATCATTACAAATTGTTTTGAACCAATGCTATTGATGTTTAGAAAAGGGTATTGGTGCTTTAGTATATCATCATGAGTGGAAATCAATATGACATGAGATAGCACAAGAAGCCGTTGTAATAAATTTGGAACTTGAAGTTACTAATTCATGCTGATGTTTTGTTAATTCTAAGTCATTTGAGAACCCTTTCATATTTCGAAAGGTTACTGGCCACATGAGGAATAGCCAGACCTTGCATTAGCAGACCAATTTTAAACAAACTTTCCCTCAATATTAAAATATTTTGATCTACCCCTTTTTTCAATTCAAACAAATTGACAGAAATAGAGGGAGACATTTATTGCAAATATCCCAATTTTGTTTTGAAAAAGCAACAGTCTAGTTACTGAGAGCATGAAGGCGTTAGGACAACCTTGTAATTTTAGTAAGGTGTTCAACTTAATGTTTGTTTTTCCTTTTTCAAAGTATTTAATGTTGTTTGAATCGCCGTTGACATTCATGACCTTCATTGACATTAACAGTTAATATATGACTCATAATGCCACTGTGAATTGTGATTTTGCATATGCTTTTGCTGTATATGAATTTTAGGTGAATTATGGCCTAATCTTTTGGCGTGATTTGAAAAAGAAGGGCCATTCCCTATATCAAAGAAATGGTAACAAAAAAGTTTTGAAAAAGAAATCAACATAGAAGAATTGATAACTAATTGTACTCAACATAGGTATTTTGAATTCTATTGCAATTATGTATGAATTCCCCATGAATTTGGAGTCCAAAGGAAATATTATCTAGTTATTTTTACTATTTTCAGCAATAGGAACTTCAAGTTAACTTCCTCAAAAAGACACTCAAAATATTTTGTAAACTTTGAACACACGGATTGTAAGATACATGCATTTTAGAGCGCATATCCATTCCTACACGAGCAAGATCATTCTTCATTTATTCAAGATAATGGCATCTTTTTTCACTATACATTGCATAAGATTCTCAAATCTATGTTCTACTTTGTGTTAAGTCATCGCATGCCCATCTCACAAGTAATGAAGGTATTAAGGTAAGAAAATGGACTTGCAATGACTAGGTGTAAAGATAGTAGCCAATTACTTAGGAAAGCAATTTCACATTTTAAATGTAATTGTTAAATATAAAATCCAAACTGTAGAATATGGAATCACTATGCCATTAAATGTCGGATCTAAGGAACAATTGTATTTCCACAATACTTTTAGTAATGCTCGTCTACAAAAAAATATGTCATAGAGGATTGTTATGAATTGACACCATAGAAACCTATCCAAACCTTCAAAAGTTCCTTGAAGGGACTCTTGGGAATTTAGAAGTTAAAATATCTAAATTTGTTTTGGACAAGTACCTTATATTATAGAGATAGTGGTTGCAAAAATTGGCAAATTTAGTAATTTCATCTTATCAAAAAAATTAAAGTGCTGATCATGTAAAATCCGGATGCAAAAAGACCATTAACTTGTCTTAAATGCTATAGTCTTCTAATCCTTGCACTCAAAAATCATACAAAAAATCTTGTATGTTCTTCCAGCAGGATCGTTTTATATTGGCATTATAAATAGCATTTTGAAGTTCTATTTCAAGAACATAGTCGTGATCCTGCAGGGCTCAACTATCAGTTGGTTTAGGATATCCAAAAAAAAAATTCACAATTAAAATCCAGAAAATGACCTCCATCATTATCATCCGTACTAACATGTACATAACTTTTTTGTGTACATCTTTTGGCTTTGAAATTTATCTCACATGTTACCAGCGTAGAGATGATCTTGTGCCAAAAATTTCACTATGTATCAACAAAAATTCAATCCTAAGGAGGGCGTCGAAGTTGGAAGTAGTAAAATGGTTTTCCCCTTTGTTTCTCAAAACTACACATGTTGGTAGATTTGGAATATTATTTTTTGTATGGGTCTTTTGGACTTGAAATTTTCCACACATGCAAACAACATAAAAATGTTTTTGCTCAAAAAAATTTCATGGGCAAAAAAAATTTCCTCAATTCTTGGGAGGGTGTCAAAGTTGGCAACTGTGACACTTTTCTCACAGCTATCCCATGTTGGTAGATCTTGCATAAGTTTTTTTGTATAAGTCTCCTGGACTTGAAATTTGGTATGCATGTTTTCAACATAAAGGTGATGATGTCCCCAAATTTTCATGGTAAAATAACAATTTCTCAACTTTGGGGAGGGTGTCAAAGTTGGCAGTAGTGTAGGACACTATCCCTGGAACTACTAAACGGCCAATTTGAATGTCACCCTATTGTACACACCAAGCAACATTAGCATCCACAATGTTTCTTCGCCCGAATCACGGCAAAGCCCAAAGGTACACAAAAGAAAATAAAACATTCTTAAACAATGAACGACTAAAGCACGCAATAAAAACACAAAAGAAGAGAACCTTCTAAAAAATAAACACCGAAACGGTGCCTGTCAGTTCTCTCCACCGAAACTAAGAAATTAGAACATTCAAAACTCAAAAGTGTCAATATTTAGCCCACTTCCAATTTTCCACCCCCTTAATTTGGAGCCTTCGAACGGAACTCTGCCTATGACCAGCAACCATAGCCCCATGTCTGCGCAATATGTCGACTTGGATGATATAGTTTATCATCCATTTCACATGGACGTTCATCCATACGTTAGATGAGGCACGGATCCCGAGAACATGCTCTCCGTGGGGAGCGGGTATCAACCGTCGGAGTTACGAGCACGACCAACCGCCGCCACGGGCTCCCAACGACCCGGCCCGGTTCCCCGCGGACCCGAAAGTTCGATCCCCGGCAGGTACGCAAAGCCGTTACGGACATTTACGTTCGTACATTGTACTATTGAATTCACGGGTGGCGGAGTTTGAACCCGGCTCAACGGTCGCTACGATCCACCTTCCTTCCCTTCACTCGACACTCGTCTGTCAACGTTCGCCGTCTTAACTCACACATCTGCGCCTGGAATTCGCAGGGTTCAAGCTCCGCGGCTGCACTTGTTCTCTCACGGCCGGATCCGATGTTGCTGATCCTGAGAACGGCGTTGAGTTCGTGACGTCGATTTGGTACAGTGTACTAGCGTTTCGGCTTAGATTGGGAAGGAAGTGATTGCGGATGTCGAGTTTACGTTTAGGTGTTGGCCTCTTGGTGCTGAGCGCCGAGGATTATGTTTTGGATTCGTGGTGATGTAGCGTTGTTGCTGTTTGCGGATTGCGGGCGTTTTGTAGCATGTCGTCGGTTGCAGGTTTTTCTGTGCTGCGGCAGTGAACGCTTCTGTTGAACGTGCCGTTCTGGTTTGTGCATTTGGCTGAGTACTGATGAGGAAGTGGCTGTGGAATGTAGGTGTGTTGTAGTTTTTAGCGTTTACTTGCCGCGTTGTATCGAGCGCGTAGGATTGCGTTTGTGTATGTGGTGATTTTGTGTTGGAGGATGTCGTTGCCGATTAGCGCTTTGGTTAGCTTTGCGAATGTGTTGGTGTTGTGGAGTTTTGTTGCGCAATCATTGTTCCGGCGTTTACTTAAAATGGATTCGTGTTTTAAATGCATATTTTTGTAGAGGACGTGTTATTTAGGTCCGGTTCCAGCTGTTGACCGCGTGGAATGCATCGTGAGTTGCAGGTGATTGGATCGGTGCGGGAGATTCGCATGTGAAGATCGGGACAGAGGAAACAGTTGCGGTGAAAGGGAATAGTCTATGAAGGGCACTGAGCTCTGTAGTTGTGTTGCTCCTGCGAAAGTGGACCGCAAGGTTGCAACTGCTAGTGTTGTGGATCGGGGCAGGTTGTGGAAAACGCAGCGCTGAGAGGAGCGGGCGGAACAGGAAGCCAAGGAGGAGGGAGTGAATAAGATGAAGGGGACCATAGGGCGATCTCGGTCTATGCGTGGCGCGGAGTCGCCACAGCGCGAGAGGGATACCTATGGCCTCGGGCCTCGCCAGAAGTCTTCCCCGGTTGTGGAGTCTTTAAGACGACGAGGACGCAGCAACGCGGAGAACATGGCACCCTTGGAGAATGTAACGTTCATCTCTACCTGTTTGACCATTGTCCACATTTGGTCGTCTGCAATCCCAATCCTAGGGCCATTGTGGATCCTGTAAATGAGCACTTAGTGCCTGTTCGTAACTCTTGCTGTCCGTCAGTGTTAAATAAGCACTTCAGTCTTGTTTGCTAATTCCAAAACACTTTTAGCAGTCTTTTCGTAATATCGGTTAAAGGAATTTAGTACCTTCCTGAAGCGCCCTCGATAATGCGCGACCCTGCGAAGATTGAATTAGTGGCGAGTAGTTAGTATCAATCACAGTGTTGTCAAGAAATTTATGGTCCCAGGATTGCATTTGCAGGTGCCAGAGATGCCATCTCCCGGGCCTTGCAAACCGAACGGGAAGCTTTCGAAGACGCCGTCGGCAATAAGAGAAAGTACTGTAGTCAGCAGCCCAGCGCTGATGCCCAAAGTTCCCAAACCTTCTCCTGCGCGTAATAATATACAACCTCTGACCCAGAATCAGGGCGCTTTAAATCAAGTTCCTCCACAGGGTCCGGGCCCGGATCAGGGGAATGGCATCAGAAGGAAACTAAACCTGGATGTCCAAGCCGGAGGCGTGGTTGAGAGCCTGATGAATACTGCTGTCAGCGACTCCAATGACACGGGAGTTAAGGTAAGCTGTGAAATGACAATGTTGCTTTTTAGTCACTTCCAGAAAGTGTATATAGTTGCATGCTCCCGCGTCTACAGGATTTCACGAGGCGGAATTGCATATTATTGCTATTTATTAGCATTTGAGTTTTTGAAATCTGAACTGCCCATTGGATTACGAGGCTCTGGCCGGCCAAGCAGGATTCTACTTCGTTACTTCAATTGTGAACAGTATGCTTAGTACTTCGTTTGAACGATGTGCGACAGGTTATTGTGAGGATGCGTCCTCTGAACAGGAAAGAGAAAGCTGAGGAGGCAACCGAGGTGGTCTCAAAGCTATCACCCAATTCACTGTCACTGGTTGACCAACAATTCACATATGATGCAGTGGCTGGTGAAGACGAGTCTCAGGTATTCTAAATTTTCTGAACATTGGTTTCTTGTCAGCATGATTTCACCTTGGTGGAATTTTTTTCCTTATATGCGCCGCAGTTCTCTGACATGAAATCATTCTACTTTTCCAGCAAGCTGTTTTCGACATGGTGGGATTACCGATGGTGGAGAATTGCCTTGCAGGATTCAACAGCTCTATTTTTGCATACGGCCAGGTATTTCAGTTATTTTGTACTGTTTCATCTGGATCAATTTCAGTTCAAATATTTAAGTGCGTGGCACCGACCTCACTTGAGAGTGTGATACAGCTGACTGTTGTTATGATCTTATCTGCTACATCATTTCACTCATTTTATTTTGACTTTCTGTGCAATTTAGACTGGGAGCGGCAAGACACATACTATGTGGGGACCCATGCCTGATTCTAACTCGGAATTAATGGCCACAGAAGAACGTGGCGTTACTCCACGGGTATTCGAGCAGCTGTTTGCTCGCATCCAGCAGGTCTGTATCCATTTATAATACATATTTTGCTTTTTTCTCGTCACCAGTTTTCTGCGAGTCAACTTCCTCTTCAGGTTATCTCCTCCGATTGTAGAATTTGTCCAAACATATTGAGTTCATATATTCAGGAGGAGCGGAACAATGTTGACAAGCAGCTGCGTTACCAGTGCCGATGCTCCTTCCTTGAGGTATTACCTATTTAACCCTTTCGAGCACGATGTGATGATTGATCTGTGGCATTTCCATAGTGCATGCCTATCATTGTAAATATTTTTTGTTCTGCTATATGCCTTAATATTGCACGGGTTGTGGTATGCCATAGATATACAACGAGCAAATTACTGATTTACTCGAGCCCTCTCAAAAGAATCTTATGGTACGTACTTCAACTGTCGTATTTCATTGAGAATGCAAGTCCTACGGGCTGGATTTCTTAATGCTGTCGTCTTTTCTGACTTGAACACAAATTTTTGGTCTGGTTTTATCAGATTAGAGAGGACACAAAGACCGGAGTCTACGTCGAAGGTCTTACTGAGGAATATGTATCCAATTTAGATGACGTTACCCGCCTTCTCGTTCGTGTATGATACTTACTCCTTGGGATTTTCCTATTTCGTTACATTCGCATTGGATATACAAAGTTAGATATCAAAGAGCATTCCAATTGAGGACATAGTTTAATGTACATGTTTTAATGTACTTGATTGTTTATGACTACTGATATGCATAGTCTTCTCGTCAACAGGGTCTGGCTAACAGAAGGGTCAGCTCCACGGCCATGAACAACGAAAGTTCACGTTCACATAGTGTTTTCACGTTTGTTATCGAATCCCGCTCTAAGGTAACGATACTGTGTCGGTCTCCTCCGCTTATAAATGTTGCTACTTTTGCCATCGTCGTATACGATTTGTAACACATCTTATGTCTGTGTAGAGCGCGGCAGAAGGTGCAAGTAGCGTTCGTACTAGCAGAATGAATCTTGTAGATCTCGCCGGTTCGGAAAGGCAGAAACAGACTGGTGCTGCTGGCGAGCGTCTGAAAGAGGCAGGAAACATCAACAAATCATTGTCACAACTTGGGTAACTATTCGTGAAATACAGAGCATACAATGTTCCTGATATTGCTCTGCCTTCTACTATCCTATGTTAGTAGAGAGTTATCGTCCAGGATCGTAGCCGAACCGACTGTCGCTACTTAGCAATCTTGCTTGTTTTGCAGAAATGTCATTAACATCCTCGCAGAAGTGGCTCAGAGTGGGAAGCAGCGACATATTCCATATCGTGATTCCCGTCTGACCTTTTTGTTGCAAGAGTCTCTCGGTGGCAATGCAAAGCTTGCCATGATATGTGCCGTTTCCCCAGCTAGCAGGTATTATGGCTTGCACCAATTCTCGAAGTCTTCTATCTTGTAAGAGGATTCCTGATCTCATGAGCGTTTGTCACGAAGACTATAATCTGAGTTCCGTCTTTGCCACAGCTGCAGAACTGAAACGCTTAGCACTTTGAGGTTCGCCCAAAGGGCGAAAGCAATGCATAACAAGGCAGTCGTCAACGAGGAAACTGCAAACGATGTGAATCTTTTGCGTGAACAAATTCGACAGCTTAAGGTATCTGAAATGTTGGAGGCTTACAGATTCATGCGGGAAAGCTCTCAATGTTTGTAAATATTTGTATACAGCATTCAGTCTTTATCCTAGAACTCGACCATTAACTTCAGGGCACCGTCGTGGTTTGCAGGATGAACTGATGAGAATGAAGGCAAACAATAATCAGCCTGAAGGAGTTGCAGCTGGTGGATTCACTACAGGGTGGAATGCCCGCCGCAGTTATAACATTCTCAAGCTTAGTCTCGGTCAGCCAATGACTATTTCTTCTAGCGAGATTAAAGACATCGATAAGGAGCTGGAGCTCAGGCCGGAAGTTTGTGACGAGGATTCTGAATCATGTAGAAACGGTAGATCGACTAGTGAAGTTCAAGCAATTTTGCCTTCGCTGGATGATGGACGGTCTCTTGACGGTGTCGCTGAAGAATCAGGTGGATCTGATCAAGAGAGCTTTATGCAGTGCGTGTCCGCAACATCCGACACTAAGCACGGCCTTAGTGCTCCTACCCATAGCGTTTCTCCAAGTGTGAAGGAGATCAAGAAGGAAATATCGATTGAGTTCCCTTGCTTGCCAAAGTCTCCCTTGAGTGGCGCCGTCCTTATCAGTAAGGCGTTCGCGTCTAGGACTGAGCAGTTGGCTGCGAGCTTGACTCGCGGAATTGAGATTCTCGACAACCATCCGCGGAATTCTGTGTCTCTTATCCGAAGGTACTATGCTCGTCTTGGAAACAGATACTGATATCAGGTCCTTTCAGCCATTTCTTGATTTGATTCGTACCAAGTAGATCAAGCCACGACTGCTAAATGAAGTGGATTATGTCCAGGTCTGCCGGGGTGCAGTTTAATTTTCAAAATGAGGGATGTTCCATGTCAAGGCGGGAGTTAATGCTTCTGAGACTTACTAGTTCGTGCAACGCCCCTTTTCCTGGACGAATTCGGGATGTTGAATGCACTCCAGACAAGAAAATGAGACCGATGTCTCCCCAACCCGAGTCTCCCACTGGGACAGAATTATCTCCTTGGCCTCAGATCACGCTTGAAGATTCTTGCAACGTTTTGGCTGAAACACCCCCAGCTCAAAGACAACGTGCTCAGGTAGATATGTCTAAGCGAAATCAACTGCCAGAAGTAAAACACCGGAGAAAATAAAATTTTAGACTTTAACGGTTCATTATCATCTGGGTCTTCAGTTCTTGTACGTTTTTTTTTATTATTCGCGGATTTTTGTCACTAGTCACTAGTCACTAACTTAAGTTATTCCTTGGTACTTGTAGGCGTTGGAGGCGCTTCTTGTATGTGCAGCGCGACGAGAGAGAGTCGCAGAAGAACGGATTGCTCAGCAAGCCGCAGAAGTTGAGCAGCTAAATCGTCTGGTATAGCTGAAACCTTAATCCAAAGCGCTGGTTGTCTTCATATTGCATGTGAGCTGTCTGTTCGTGCATTCAGGTCCCTCGCGTCATGGTTTTATTTCAAGAATTCTTTGTTTGTTATTTGCCCTCAGGTTTGTCAATACAAGTTGGAGAGAGAATGCAATGCTGTCTTGCAACAAAGCCGTGAGGAAAAGATCGCCCGGATGGAGCGCTTAATGGACGGCGTCCTTCCATCAGAAGAATTTCAGAAAGAGGAATGGGCTGCTCTAAAACTTGAACACAAGGTACGACTGATCACTCGACCATGTTTCAAAGATCTGAATATAGCTGGGTGAAAATTAGTCCATGGTAGTTAAACATGTTCAATTACCATAAGTGACGTGAATGAGATCACTGACTGATTTATTTCGTCATCACATGTTGAGCAGACTCTCCAAGAGAAGTTTGACCAACACCCGGCACTGGCAGAAGCAATAGCCCAGCAGAAGTTGCTACAGCATGAACTTGAACAATACAAATCTTTCTGTGACCTTGGAGAGCGCGATGCTCTTCAGAATGAGATTGCGCTTCTACGAAGTCAGCTGACCGTTTACCTTGAATCGGAGACATCTAGGTCCCTGAAGCTGCGTCGGGTTTCTTTCCTTTCGAAGGACAGCCTTGCATCGCTTGGCGCTGTCCAGCCTATGTCTGTTGATTCTATCCTGGAGGAACCATCGAATCCATCCTCAACTTCTTCTGACAGCGACATCTCACTTTCCGAAGCAACCACGAAGGGCTCTGGCAGCAGGGATTCAGAACTTGATCGAAGTGAACAAGAACGCAATGAGGACTTACATGTCCATATTCAAGAACTCAAGGAAGAACGTGACCACTACATGCAGCTTGCCGAGAGGGGTCGAAAGGAACTAGAGGGTGAAAAAAGGTATGCAAATTCCGTCCCTAGCCTGTGATAGTGTTCGTTTCAGTTTGCAACTCTAAGTACAACGTTGTATCAGGATGCCTAATGGAAGGTATTGGAAGAATTCTACTTCATCATCTTGTGTCGGCACGTTTCAGAGTCATTGAAGATTAATCTAGTTTCTTCTCGTTTGTTTTCTCTTGCCAGGTGTTCACAGGAAATGCACGACGCACTTCAAATGGCCATGACAGGCCATGCTCGGCTTCTAGACCAGTACGCTGAGTTACAAGAGAAGCATATCACATTAGTTTCTAAAATGCGTGAAATTCGAGATGGTGTGGGCACCTTTAAATCAGTGGCGAAGATGGCTGGCTTGACCTGTACCGAGGATCGGTGGTTTGAGGTGCAGGCTACCCAAATTGCGCATTTGAGGTCTGAGCAAGATAAGTACAAGGAGGAGATCAAAGGATTACAATCTCAACTCCGCGATACTGCTGATGCTGTCCAAGCAGCTGGGGAGCTGGTGGTGCGACTCAAGGAGGCTGAGCGTGCTGCTGCCATTGCCAAGGTTTACTTCATATCACCCTTAGTCGCTAATAACTAGGAATATTGAGTGCTTTATTCAAAACATTACGGCGTCCAAGGTTTTTCGGGTGTTTGAGTGAGTAGTTTGTCCTTATGTTTCTTAAACATGATGGCGTGACAGGAAGAAAAGGCTGCAGTGGAGAAGAACTTCTTTGCCCTTCGCAGAAACCTCGAAGTCTTAGAACGAGACCACGTGGAAGAGCTGTCAACGTTGCAACAATGTTTACGAGAATTTGGTTCACAACTATGCTCATTATGCGGGACAAGCACGGCTCGAGAGGCCATAGAGGATAGTCACAATGTCCAGATTGTTGACGCGAAGGAGGAGGATGTCCAAGACAAACTGGCATCTGGTGCGAACAGTACCGAAAGCCATCGCAGTGCTTCAAGTGATGACCATGCAAGCGATGCCGACAGCTTGGTAACAATTCCGGTGACGATTCAGAAGGGTTCTCTCCTTAATGATCATACAAGTGTTCTGGAGAGCTGGAGTAGTGGCAGAGATGAAGGAGAAGACCATTTCGGATTTGAGGAAGAAGGTGCGATTGAGATGCGTACATTGAGCAGGAAAGGATACCAGTATCTGAGAAATTCGGAATCAGAGGAGTTTGAGGATGACATCGAGGACGATGAGTTTCTATGTGAGACATGCGGATCACCTGCAACGAATGGCATGAGAGTTTGCGACTTGTGTATATGATCCTGCACAGCTTTCGATGGTCGTGGAGAAGCCGCCGCAACTTCCATGAGGAGCATGGTATCTCTCAGCAATGAATCTCACAATGAGGTTTGTGCCGACCTTCCTTATAAGTCCACGGTCAATCTTTAAAAAGTATACACACAAAGTATCGTCATAAGTCGGCTTTGTACTTGGTTCCAGTTCGAAGGGATCATATTCTGATTCTTTGAGTGATGCCCTCATCATCTTACCCGCCATTGCTATTTGTTACAAGATTCATTTATTTATTAACTGGAAGCGCAACCGTGTGCGCATTTCAGCTGTGTTTTTTTGTATACTTGTCTTCCGTAGTACAAGGTTAGGATCAATCTAGTTGTGATGTACTCCGTTGATGTCCCTTTACTTCTTGCGCCCGTCCTAGACCATGTTCACATACTTATTGCAACTCATTAGCTGCTCATCATCTCGTGAGGAAGATTGGTGAGGCTGCACAGTTTTTAATGGTGCTTTAGCAGTAGCAGTCTCGGCTTTGTGTATTATGTACAGAGGTTAGTCTTGCCTTAGTAAGAAATAAAGCACTCTCTTTCCAAGTATCTATTCTTATATTCTATCATTGACTTGCATCTACAATGTGTTATCTGTTTCGAAATGTAATCAAATGGAAATCAAAAGTGTTTCATCGTTTCGAAAGACTATGATAAAGAGATTATATGTAATTCTTGCATGTCTTTCATTTCAGTATATACTTAAAATTGATGGTAGTAAGGTACATATTCCTTGTTTTTATGATTTTATCCATTATTGATATTCTCGTATGCATCGTATAAGAGTCTCTGGAGGGGACTCTTGGGCCTTAGGGGTTAATGTGTTCAAGGTGTGGTGGACTCAGTACATTCTTTTGTATAGGTTAAGTAAAGATCACTTCTTTGTATTGCATTGTGCTATGTACGGTATACTCTTCACAATAGTGTTTGATACAACAGCAAATTCATCATAATAGTTGGCATGGGCCCAAAACAAAAAAACCTGCTCTATACAACAGCTACTTGGTATTGCAGCAACATCCATCAAACTAAATTGTCATCCTGCATGACATCCATTCAAAATAAAACAGGTCAGAACTAGATGAGTGATGTCATCCTTTAATAGGACCATTTGTTCAACATTCCCACATGTATAACAATCTGCACCCACCCTTTCAATTTATAACAAATCCTCAATATAGCAGCTCTACGTATAACAAGTGGCCCTCACTCTACTAGAAATCTGAATACTTTTAATTTGCCAAGCATACTAATATATTGTTGTCAAGAAACTATTTAGGAGCAAAAGATATCCAAATTGTACATAGTATCCATGTGGATATAGATATTTCTGAATATTAGTTTTGGGACATCGTGTTCTAAACTTTGTGATTTTGTGTGGCCTTGACGTAAGCCACTTCCATCTTGATTCATGGAATTGTTGATGTTTGTAGATGATTGTGAGTCATAACTTGGTGTGAACATTGTTGTCAATTGTTTTACATCGTGCAATAATCATGCTTGGTAGACAGATGGTCACCTATGCAGGTAAAGTGCTACCATTGTACAATATTCTGCCAGTAGAAAATATTCTGTTCAGTATTACAGTTTTTCTGAAAGTGCTTTCCAAAGAGGAAAGAGAGGAGACAGATTTTTTAATGCACTGAAGTACATTACTAGAAATTTCATCCGAAAGTGCTTCCGGAAGAGAGGTGGCAAATATTTTAATGCACCGAAACATGTTATTAGAAATTTCTTTAGAATGTACTTCCAGAAGAGGAAAGAGAGGAGTCAAATGTTTTTATGCACCATAAAGATTATTGAAAATTTCATGCTCCCTGTTTCTCTACCAATCAAATGCAATGGCAATCAATGCTCTTAGGCCCTATCCAATGCAAGCTAAGGCTCCCCATAATACCCCAATTTCCCAAAGAATTGACCTGTGGTTCCCAGACCTTTTCCAAGCCAAGTCACCATATCCATGTGGTCCAATTACTAACATAAGCCCATACAATACAGGGTGACATGCGGGTCACCTCCCCTAACGTTCAAGAAAATTCTATTGAGTAGCATACTAAAGGAAAATTGGGTCTGGCATCAAACAATGGGTAGTTCCGTGGGAATGGGATGAATTTGATTTCACTATGCATCCCATTCCGATTATTTAAGCCAGTTGGGGACTCAAATGACATTGTATGTCGAAAACATTTATGTAGAGAGATGCGGAATTAGGAATGAAACTCAACAAATATTTTTTCAAATTTAATCTTAAGGATTTGGAATTGATATAGAATTTAGAAGCCCAAAAACCACCGGTGCACATAATCAAACTGTAGAGTAGGTGAGATTTGGTGCCCACCTTCACCCAATGCCAACAAGTGAGAGTGAGTAAAAGAGAGAAGTCATGCCATGGATAACCAACTCATGGAGGGTACCCAATGTCGATCAGCCTTGTTCAACTTTCGAGGCAATGCCACCAATGAGAGCTCAATTGAGGTGGAACAACCCAAAGTTGCACACTTCATGACCCAAAGCAGATAATGACTGATGTTTTCAGATTTTTAGTTATTTGTTAAGGGTCGCTTCATGCACCATTTCATGCATTTATCATTTTTATGCACCATGCCATGCATAGATCGGAATTGGGTGCGTCTACCTTAGATGCACATCAATTCTCCACCAAAGTCTCCACTTGCCATTGACAGATGTACCATCAGATACACATCACCATGAACTGGCCCATTACCAAGAACTGAACCTACGCTGGATCATTCAATGAAAGAAACTTTGACGAATAACGGGTTTGTCCCAGTCCTCCAAAGCTTCAGCAGCTCTTGAAAGGCTTTAACCCATTTCAGGAAACTGTTTTGAAACGCACCTTGCACCTATGAACACGCCCACCTCGCTCATTCCATCCAGGACAGATCACACACAACAAATATAACTGGAATCATTCAAATGATCCATTACAAGGTATTGCACAGACCCCGAGACTTCCAAAGTTAATCAGTGTTCCAGGAACTTCACTACACGATTTTAAGGAGGTGGACTCACGTCCCTCCAATCACAACTACCGTAGTGGTACATCAAGATGAGCAAACAGAGGGTCTCACAGGGACAAGTTTGTACACGAAGCTCAGTCACGAATCAGCCGCCTATTGGCTCCCGAGAACTCCATCTAACACCCTCGTCAGACGAGCCCTTCCAAATCCTCAGAAACACTCTGCTTTCGTGTGAGCCACAGACCACTTCAGACCAGGACACACATGTTGAGCATGTCCTTGCACGAATCACCACCTTCTCCGGCTCGGACGGGACATGCTCACAGTATTTCTCTGCAGGAACGTTCGCGCCCAGCAAAAGCCACTGCAGTCTCCATTCGGAATTCAGGTGCTCCATATACAACAAGATGCCAAGGGCATCTCACCAGCCACAAAATTGGTCCTTCCACTGTCGCTGTCAGCCAGTGGATTCGAAAAAGCAACCCATGCACCCCACTGGCCGCTTCGTCAATCAATTCAGCAACGCCGCACCTCTGTTATCTGTTCGGGAAATCTCCTGAAAGATGGTTCAATCACGTGTCAGCCATTCAACCATGTCAGTCGCACAAATCAGACCGATGCACTTTCAAGTACTCATGCACTGACCGCTTTCGACCTCCATAAGGCGGTCGCTTTCAAAATTCAGAGGATGCTGCTCATGCTGTACACGATGGATAAGCTGCGGCAAGCCCCGCACATCTACACACTCTATGCACCACCAAACCTAACGGCATGTATGGCTTCATTCACGCTGGATATGTGCATCGAAGCTTCAGGACCAGTCTACATGCGCTTCGAGACCTACACAAACTCGGTAACGACCACTGCCAGCCAACACCGAACCGGGAGGATCCCCGTCTCTGGAGACACCCCAGCCGCTCACCGACAAGCGTGTGAAATCGGAATTCCTAACCGCGGATAAGGTCAGCTTCACTTCCCTTCATCCGTTTGATAAAGAGCATGACAAATAACTAACCTTGCTAACCTCCAACTTGACTGGGCACAGCCCCACCTGTTGCATCAATTACCAGGCGTTGCTTGCTAGAAGGAGGATCACGTCGGTGCTCCATCTCCACGTTCCGAGGGCCCGACCGACCACCGAAACGACCCCTTCGGCCACCGTGACTGATATCCCTCCCTCGCATCACCGGTGGACTGCCACCTGCTCCCTCCCAATTCCCACCATCTACTTTCGGACTTGGAATGGCCACGGGGGCGCTCGGCTGAGCCACTTTGTTCTGCTGATGCCCTGCCTGTTCAGCACGTTGTGAATCGGGTGCTTGCTGCTTCGACACTTCCATCCCATCGAACTGACTCGTCACTGCCAAATCTCTCTCCCTGGCTTGCCCTCGAGAGCCGCCTGCGCGAAACCCTTCGCCACCACCCATTTGTTGCCAATGGCTCTGCCCCCTCTGAGAACCAGAAGACGGCCTCGCTGCCTGGTCCCTCTCAAACCGTCCTCGATAGTTCGACCCATGCTCGCCGGTGTCCGAAGGATGCTGGCTCGACCCCCTCGAGGCATGCTGCTGATGCTGCGGCTGGGATTCCCTCTCTTGAGACACAGGATGACTGGCCTCCTTTGCACCTGCTGCTGTCGGCTGTGGTTTCTGCTGAGAGTGCGGACCCATGTATGCTTGCTGGCTGGGCGCCTGCTCCTTGTCCGGGTTCTGGCTCCTAGGATGGTGCCCGCCACCATTGCGATGGTGTTGCTGCGACCCCGCGTTCTCCGCCCCCACTGCTCTGTCGGATGGTGCATTAGAATGCCGAGAATGGGGTGCCATACCCTGCTGCCCATGCCCCTTCTGCTCAGATGGATGCGGACCTTGACCACGCTGATCACGGCCTCGGTGATCTTGCCCTCGGAAATCCTGTCCACGGTGTTCCTGCCCTCGGTTATCTTGACCACGATAATCTTGCACTCGGTGATCCTGTCCACGGTGAGCAGGTGCAGACCCAGGCCGCGGAGGCTGGTATAGCTTCTTGTCGGCAGGATGCTCCTTTTCTGACACCTGCATGGAAGCTGGGGCTGGGGCCGGAGCCAGGGCTGGGACCAGGGCTGGGGGAGCGCCAGCACCAGGTGCGGGAGCTGGAGAGAGTGCGACCACCGCGGTCTGTGCCGTGGCAACCACATGATCAGACGCTGGCTGATTACGACGAGAGGAACCTTGACCACCGCCCGATTTCAGCTCTGACCGATGTCGAGGATGTCCAGACTCACCCTGACCTGCTCCATTAGAATTCGCACCGCCAGGGGCAGCGGCCGGGGCTGGGACCTCCTTCGCGCTCTCACCCGCCCGCTCGCTCCCCGAACCCCTCTGCCGCCAAGACCCGTGCGACCTTCCGCCCTTACTTCCAGACTCCATGCCTTTCGTGTCATGAGTGAACTTGAGATCCGGTACCGAAGCCTGCTTGTTCTCCGATACAACTCCCACGCGTGGAGACTCACCTGCGCTCACCAGGGTTGCAACCGCACCTTGCGAGCTCTGGCTCTGTCCTCCCTGTGTATGATGACCAGGAGGAGCCGCTGATTGCTCTGTACTCTCCTGCTGTTTCTGCAACGGCTTCGGAGTGTACCGCTCCATCTCCGCCCTTTTCGCCCGCGCCTGCTGCTGTGCAGAACTGCTCTCGTCCTTCCGCTGCTCGTTCGACAGCGGCCCTTCCACCTTGATCCCTCCTGCAGCCCTTGGAGACCGGACTGGAGCCCACACCATGCCATCACTGCCATGGGACTTCTCCGCTGCACGCTGGTCCTGAGATCCACGCTCGCCCCTGCCCGGCCCACGCCTTGCACCACGACTCTTTCGATGCATCCTCTTGGTCGATGAATCTCCATTTGTTGACACCGCCGACCCTTCGTCACCCGTCAAAGCATCGCCTGACAAGCTCACATACGACACGTTGTTGTTGTCCTTCCCCACATCAATAGGGAAAACAGCCACTGCCGGATCCGCTGCCGGATCCACTCCAACAATCGGATGGAAACCAGAAATATGCAGCCCAGAAATTGGAATGTCACCGAACTGGATGCTCTCCGCCATCATTGGCGGAGCCTCTGCACGCGGTCTGTTCCTGCTATTGCGACTATTCTTGCTCTTGCGCACGCTTCCCAAACCCTCCATAGTGCTCGTTGTGACATGGCTCGCATTTCCAGAATCCACCTCCTGCACCGGCAGTGGTGAGTCCATGCTCCAGCCCCCATTCGCTGCTGCAGGAACGATATCGATTGACGGACCAGCGGTCAGGACAGACCGGTCGCTATCTTCGCCTTTCGCCACCAGCTGCTTCTTCTCGGGCCTTCCTCGGTGACGGGACTCACGCTGCAAATTCGCATGCTGTCCATACACTTCTGGCACCGGCAGAGGGGTCGTCAGAAGAGGAGCACCAGTCACGGCTGGAGGGGGGAGTATGGCAGAAGCCTGGCTGTGAGGGCCGTTGGCCTTGACTTTACCACCTTCCGCAACGCCTGCTTTGCGCCCGTTCACCTTCCTATCATGCTCACGTTTCCCATGCTCGTTGCGCACGCCACGCTTCGAGCTGCCCGTGCTGCTACCACTCTGAACCACCGCCTCACCCTCCACCGCTGGGATCTCCTCCACTTGCTCACCCTCTTCGCCCTCAACACTTACCTTCAGGACCTCCACACCAGCTTCCTCGCCACTCGATGCCGGAACAACAGTAGCTCTTCGATCCAGCTCTTCCAGCTTTGCTCTCGCCTTCGCCTTCTGCTCCTTGATTCTCTCCTCCTCCTCCTTCTGCAGCTGCCTTGCCTTTTGGGCGGCAATCTCTCTCATCTTTGCCCGCTGCAACCCGTTTCACGCCCCCACAGCCACACAGGGTAAGCACACACAAAACACTCTCAAGTTTCTCAGACATCAATCCTTGCACTTCAGAACCAATTACAACGCTCCGCTGAACTAAACACACAAGAAGAAATACTCAAGCAATGCCCACTTATCCGCCCACACCGCTTGCCACTGCAGCTGGACACTCTTCAAACAACAAACACTAGATACACGACAATCCACTACCTGTGCATCATAGTCGTATGAACCAGGCTTCAACCCGGTATCGGACTCCGTACTGTTCTCCTCGCTCGCCTCTGTTCCTGAAGCCACAGGAATAACGCCCAGTTTCGATGCTTGAGCCACGGCGCCCACAGAAGCTTGTGGACTGGCTTCGGCAATTGGAACTTTTGGCCTCCACTCTTTCTCCCCGTCGTGTGAAGAAGCCTTACCTTTCGGCTTCTGTTCCTTCCCGCTAGCCTCAGGAACAGGGACCGTCTGAGTCGCAGAGACATCCGAAACACCGCTGCTACCCACTTCGATACCAGAAGACTCCACCTTCGGGCTCTCCGGCCGCCTCAAGATGCGCCCTTTCTCCACAGCCTTGGGAACCTCAGCTTCTGAAACTGGAGGTCCACTCACACCACTTCCTTTCTCTTGACTGGGATGCTGCAAGATCTGGGGTGCAGCGGCCAAGTCCGGGGTTGCATTCCGCGGTGCATTCCCAAGAACGCTGGATTTCGCCCCACTGCTGTACTGGCCCGATCGCAAATTTCCGGTACCCACGCCGCTAGCTCCGGGACCGATCACCTCTCGAGTGTGACCGTCTGCTCGCTTGCTGCCTCTCTCCCACTTTCCTGGACCATCTTTCGTAACTATCCTAGCCACCACTTCCTTGTCCACCACGTTCGGCATCTTCCTCTCACCTTGCTCCCTGCCTTCCGAGGCATGTCCAACCTCGCTCCTCATCTTCGGGGTCGAAACAGCTTCCGCGCTTCTCTGCGCCGCCACAGCATCGCTCTTCGATGCAACCACTATCTTCTCCTCGTCCTTCACGCTTTCCACTTCCACCGCGCTCTTCTCCGTATTTACATCCGGCTTCACATCCTCTCGCTTCACTTCCTCAACCGAGCTCTCGTCCTTCTGTCCAGGCGGCGGAGATTGTTTACCTGACGCACTCAGCAACACTGATACAATTTCCTCCTCAAAAACTGGCTTCGAGAAGTCCATCGGCTCATCGCTGCTCGCAGATGCTCCCCAATCTCGGTGACCGCCGTGATGACCAATGGCGCCTCCCCTCTGGCCCTGGCTCTGGCCATCGACTACGGCCCGCTGCATCCCACCTCTACGGTTGTCGCCACCGTCTTGACCAGGGCCTGGTCCGCCACTGTACCGCTCATTGTAGGCCCTTCCCTCTTTATATCCACCACCTTCTAAACCTTCCTTCTGGAAGCTCTCGCCTTCGTGGTACCCTTCTCTCACGGGCTCACCACGCTCACGCTCCCGCTCCCGCAAGCTACTGTTCGGAGGATGTCTGGGTCCCTGGTTCATGCCCCCGTGCGGAAAACGTCTAAACGCTTCTGGAGGAGGTCCTCTGTGCTGTGGAAACCCAGCGTATGGTACACCGCCCATTCCCATCATCATCCTCTCTGGATCCTCCATGCCTTGATACCCTGGGCCTGGAGGTCCATAGAAACCATCGTAAGGAACAGGTCCCTGAAACATATTTGGTCTCATTGGGTGCATTGGACCACCCGGTCGCAGCACTGGTCCTGCATTACCGTACATGTCACCAGGATGTCCGTAACCACCCGGACCCGGCGCTCCGCGTCCGAACGGAGCCGGCCCAAACCGAGGATGGTGCATGAACCCTGGGCCCTCGTGGGAATAATGACCAGGCCCTGGGGGAGGCCCATACTGACCTACGGGTGGAGCTCCCCCACGCCGCCAGTTATCGTCCGTTGGGCCGCCTGATGGGACCGCCTCGCGACGCCAGCTATCCGGCTGAGGATCTTGTCCACTATAAGATTGCCTCACAGATGGTCCGTCCCTGTGCCAGTTTCCTTCTGCTCCCGAAGGGGGCCCTTGGACTCCTGCACCTTCTCTCCTCCAACTGTCTGGCGCACCCCGCTCATGATAACCGTATCCACCACTCGGAGGCATGGGCGGAACTTCATCTGCAAGACAACAAAAACACGCTCCTTTTGTTATGCCTCAAGTGCACGCCTCAGACCAACCTCCTAGCTTCCACTTACTGTCTCACTATATCCGTCGCAAGCCCCAAATCAAAATCGACGTCTTCAACAGCACAAAACAAGGGAGCCTACCATGGGGGCCAGGGGGTGTGGGTGGCCGCCTCTCCTCAGGATGCGCGCCCTTCGTCTCAACCGAAGCCCCACGATCACCAGCAGCGTTGCCTACACATCACATCCCAACTCCCACCTCAGCCTCTGTCAGCGTCTGGCCACCACAACCTACTATCCCCACAATATTTGATTACGAAATCAGAAAACAAAAGGCTAGATATAACCACCAACTCAAACCACGCTTACTCTGCTGAGGACGGAGGTCCGGGTTCTTTTCTGAACCCAACGTCGGAAAATCCGTCCTGGTCAACTGAAACCGCGAAGCCTGGTGAGGTTCCTCCCCCTGACCCACACCCACCCATTCGATTAGCTATTCCTGCAACCCACTCTATCAAGCTATCTGGCACCACTCGCCATTCCTCACCCCTGGAACCTACCACTCCGACAAACTCATGAACCAAAACCTATCTTCCAACCCTCCATGCACGTTCACCATCACAAACCAACACGTTATCAAGCAGCCCTCTCGTACCAGTCTCCGAGGAGGCCCACGGTTCCCCCATGCGGCGTTGCCAGGTGGAGAATGACTGCCTGATTGATCCCCAAACTCAGAAAGACTGCGATTCGGACGCGTGATATCAGCACTCCGAGGACGAGCCTGGGCTTGGGCAATCTGCGGCTGGGCTTGACCTAATACTCCCGAAGCCGACGACGGTCTTGCCCCCCATGCGCTGCTCGAGTTCGCGTTGCCTGAAAACGAATCCGGTGACTGCTGCGCTTGACTCTCGGCTGACAACAGCCGGATCCCAGCACCGCCTGAAGTCGGACGGGCCCCGCTGCCTCCTGAAGTCGGACGTGGAATGTTCCCCGGCCCTCCCAACGTTGATCCTCCACTGATACTACTATTGCTGCCTACCAATGATGCACCCGCTTTTGGTCCCCACGCTCCACTGCTACTAGGTGGAGAAGACGCCTGTGACGGAGTCCCCCACGCGTTCACGCTGGTTGGTGGCGAGCGCCCAGCAGAACCCCAGCTCACGCTCCCCCTGTAAACGAAACCACGCCGTCAATAGATGTGTCGAACTAACAGAGACCGCCAACTCACCCTGCCTATGACTCCGAGAGGAGCACAAATTTGCTACCAAAAGCTCACAAAACTCTCCACCTCCCAGGCCTGGGTCCCACGAGTTCATATCATTCTAGCGGTCAGGGATTTGTTTAGGAAGAGGCCTGTCTGCGGAGGTCGGAAATGAGGGGTCCAACGAAGAGGGCAAGGGAGGCAGCCCGGCCCGATGAGGACCCCTCATTTTCGGTGAGGCCCCCGCGGGCGGACCCCTCCCGGCGTAACACCCGCTCAGATTTTTTTGGTCCTGCTCGAGAATAACCGCGTGAGGGAAAATTGGTGTGAGATTTCGGGGTCCCGCTGTTGGCAACATCCCCACCTAGAGAGGGTCGTAGAAATGAATGGGCTGGATTTCAGAGCGGGTGTTACGGAACCTTTGAGGCCTCGTCCGCCCAATTAACGGCTCAGAACCAGAACCTATACCTCCAGGAGCTTCTCCACTCAGACTCTACATCCAATCTGATCCCAAAAACAAACTAGTGACAGACTAGATCTCTACATTTCTACTCCACCATTGCACGTCAAAAATCAATACCCAATAGCAGCTCTCCTGGAGGTCCAGTCTTCGACATGGAGCTGAGATAAGCATACAAAGCCCTCGAGCTCTCTGCCGGAACAAACTCAATCTAATCTAACTAATATATACATACCACCGTCAAAGAGCATTACCTTGGTACTATCTCCACGTTAGGATCAAGCCCGCGATTCTCCAACCTGGACAAAGCAGAACATAAAAACGTCAGCCTCAAAGAAATGCCGCCCTTCAAGAACTCGAAAAATCCAAAAGAAAGGAGTCTCAAGAAGAGAGCCCAGAGTTCAAGAGTATCCATCTGCGAAAGCCTTCGCTCTACTCAACTCCTTACAACTACGCTCGCACGAAGGCATCCGGTCTCACCGTTGGCTTGGCAAGTTGATAGGCTTAGGTACTGCAGGAATCTTGCCCAGCACTGTCATGCCCCGTCGAGCCGAGCTCCCCCTGCACACAAAGCCACACAAATCCTGTCTCAGAACTCGTCCAAGGTGTAAAAGTAATATGCGTCGCCAGCTTCGAATCTAGATCAGGTCGTTCTTGAATCATCCCAGCAACAAGCCTGTCTACCCTTCAGCTTGGTATCCAACGGGCTTGTCAACTCCACAACGACCCAAGTAGCGACAGACGACCTGGGAAATGCTCATGAACTCTCACGAGTAGAAGCCCGTGACCCCGACACCACGAGACATTTTACACAGGGCCACACAATATGAAACTCACGATCGCAATGACCACGCGCCAACATTCGGAAATGAACCTCATCACCTTTCGCATGACCTAATTTCAAACATCCACCGATCACACTCGGCTCGAAAACACGCGCATTGGACTCGCCACTCAACTAGGATATGCGTATATGGTGACCTAGGATCCCTGATGCCGCGACATCAGGAAGAGCAGGAAGAGCTTACAACTATATACAACATACTATCCTGTCGAGTTGGCCACTGTCTCCATTCCGCCAGCATCAATAAATCTAACAACAACTGAACAACTCTAAAAGGGGGAGCACACCCTCCGGAATTTCACCTCGGCAAATCAAAGCAACCTGGATTGATCAGGTCTAGAATATGCCCATTCCCTGCCCTCACTTCAATCGCTCACCATGAGCTTGTCCCGCCATAATTAACGCGAAAGAATCGTATCAAGGACGACAATAAGACCTACATCCCCTTTGCAAATTTGATTTCATGAAAGATATTCCACAGATAGTTCGCGTACCTCCTCTCGCCTGACAACATGGTTCAAGCTCCTCTTGCCTGCAGCAGCAAGTGGAACGCCGACTAGTCCTGCGGTGATTGAGAAGTACCCTGCAGCAACATTCAGAAACACAAATAAGACGCAACGATCATATCCTCAACCCAACCACACAGACGGGACACAGCGTCCAAACTGGTACCAAACGCCACGGTCTGGACGCCCTCGGGAACGGACGATTGGCCGATCGCCAATACAAACCCCAAAACCACCAAATTCGTACCCCGCACTCCCAAAAGCCAAGTCACAAGTGGCCACTGCCTCTATTAACGGGAACCTAAGCGCGATGAACTATGTCGACTGTCCGACTCATGTACCCCGCAACTCATCCGGATCGGGGCACCTCTGATCCTCACCAGCCAGAAACTACTACAGAATAGCACCAGAGACGACGAGTTAATTCGTACGTGCAATATCAATATCTTCGGCGGCCCCTCGAATATGGACGGGTGCGGCAGGCCTCTCAGGGGAGGAGATGGTGCTAGCAACAGAGAAAAACGACCTGCTGCCTCACATTAATATAATAACCGGAGCGACGCAAGGTTCGATCCAGCCACTAACGCATCGGCAGTTCACAGCAAGCCAAGGCCACACCCGCCATCCACCATATTGCACAGCAGCACGGCCACCACCGGCACCAATAACGAAGCCAGATCAAAAAGCCAGAAATTATTCGATTGCATCTGCTTGCCAAAAACCGCGCACAACCATACCACTCTATCAGCCCTAGCGCAATCCGATGGCCGTCGCGTCGCCCGAACACAATAGACCTGGTGCGGGGCCAGAAGAGGGACAGGCCCAGAAAAAACGAACAGATCCAAGCAACACGGCCGCACCACTCCTCCCTCCGTCGCCCCTGACCTACCAATCAAATATCGATAAACCTAATCATCCCATCACCGCCCTCCGCACCTGCCCCGCCCTGCGTAACCCCCGCCCAGGCCCTGTCACGGCACAGCCATCGTCACATACCTAACTGCATTAAGTGACAGTCCGCGACCGCGGATTCGAGCCGCCACCCGACGCTGCCAACCCTACCGACCACCACCACCACCGCCGCGCCGCAATATTCACGCCGGCGTACCCCGCACACCACCTTCACCACGCCACCAATCCAATACCAGAGAGAAGTAGAAGAAAAGAGGAAGAAGTAGAGACCTTGCCAGGCGCTGGAGAGAGAGAGAGAGAGGGAGAGAGGCGCCCCTGCCTCGATGGCGATACAGCAGCAGAGATGGAGGAGGAAGAAGGAAGAGGGAGGAGAGAGAAAAGAGAGCAAGGGACAGAGGAAGAGGAGCAAGTAGGCTGCCACTGTAATTCGCACCCTGTGTTCCACAAAGCCCTCACTCGCCAGAGCCGCCTGCGTCAGTAATAGCAACAATCCAACATCCCCACGCCCCGTCCTCCGGACGCAGATCTCCCCCGCCCCCCGGTCGCCGCGGACAAAGGGAGGTAGCGTGGACCGGAACGGGGCGAGGTACCGGGATGATGCACCGGCGGGTATCCGGCATGGTATCTGTGGCTGCCGAATTCATTGCTCTCTCGAATCTTGCGTTGTGGGCTGGATTCTTTGATCTTGAGTTGTGCGTGAGCAGTTGATGATTGTGCCTTGGAGTTTGGAGCTCTACAGTGGTGTGTGTTTGATTATATTTGATTTGCTGATTTCCAGTGTCTCTCTCTGCTGTTTTCTTGCATTGTTCTTTATTTTATTTTTGAAGAACACAGGTCGTTGTTCTCGACCCAGCTCACATAAGTTGTGAGGTTTGGGTTCTTTTTGGCGTGTTTCCAGTGGACGGGAGTCTATTTCACACTCATGCATCAAGTTGTTATTGTGTTGGGCTTTACCATCCTTAGCTTCATCGTAGAGTACCTCTCACCATCGTCTACAGTACACTAAAGATGATATTTAGTGTTCGCAACACTAATTACGAACTTGAACGCTAAATGTCAATTACCCTACTAATGTAACAACATTAAATGTCAATTTAAACACTAATTGTCAATTTCTGTAACTTTTGCCCTTATTACATTTTAACATATTGACATTTAGTGTTGGATATGTAACAATGTCATATGCCACATTTCATTGCAAGTCACCCAAATCTCGCCACTGTCAAAAGCAAACCTTCCATGTTGGGCTGAGTTTTTTAAGGTTGGATTTTCAAATGATGATTTCGGGGGCAGTTTTTGTCCAATTTGAGAGTTTCTGGTGCCTATCTAAACTGATTTGAAAAGACGCTTCCAATGGCATCTTACCCATCTTCAAATTCGTCTTAAATAAAAAGTTATAGTGAATATTTTTGGGCAGATTTCTTGAGTTTTGGTTGAAAGTTTGAGGAGGCATATCTTTATCAATTTCGCGCCAATTCTATCGAGTGAGGTGACCAGCTTATGTGTTTTTCAAGGAAATTCCATTGGTATACATTACATCTTCTAATTCGTCGTGATGCAAAAGTTATGAGCAATTTTGTTAGACTGATTTTTTGACATTAAACACTAAATGTAAACAAATTGACATTTAGTGAAAGTGAGGTCATAGGAGTAACTATACTAATGGTCCCTAAACACTAAATATCATCTTTAGTGTAGTGGTTTCATCTTTGTAGAATAATATTTTAAATGATGCCAATTTTGGTGAAACTTTCTTTGGAAATAGAATTTTACTGAAAGTAAAGCAAGATGACCCCACATGTCATCTTGAATCTCATGGTCTTAGGTCAGGAACTGGGACAATATGGACCACGTGCCTTGGCTTGGGAAAGGTGTGGGGGAATTAGGGGTCAATTTTTTTGAAAACTTAGGGTACTACATGGGAGCTTTAGCTTGCATTGGGTAGGGCTCAAGAGCATTGATTGCCATTACTACTCATGCATTTCATTGGTGTGGGAAAAAGGAGTATGAAATTTTGGATCTCTATACTTTGGTGGTAGGAGGTTTTGGAGGGGGGTTGGGGTAAAACGTGGCCCCTATCTTAAATTTTGGATGGGAACCTATTTATAGCAAAGAGGGGCCTCGAGAGGTAATTCGAGGCCGTATGCTTCAATTTCACTCCAAATTTCCTTTAAAAAGCCTATGGACCCCCTAAAACGAGAAGGCTAGAAAAATGAAATCGTGCCATTAAGATGGGGGCCCACCTCCTTGGAGAACCTCGTACCACCAAAGTATAGAGATCTTGAGATTTCTAAAAACATATTTTGTTGGATAGAAAAATCTCACCATGTCTGTCTCCTCATTTTCCTCTTCGAAAGCACTTTCAAGAAAACTCTAATGTGTCATGATAGTAGCTTCATGAAAATCTATATTTTATTCTTAGAATGCTTTTTTGAAAAAATATTTTATGTTCTAAGTATAATACACTCAACTCTAGGCAATTCCAATATTGCTACACCTTTTTAATGCCACTGGTATTTTATCTTATCTAAAAACTATCAAATATTATCTTCATATCCTCCCGAGTAAGGAATAAAAATACAATTATCTACATAGATGTTTTCATAGAAAAAATTCTAATTTCTACTACAACCTGTGGCAAATATAAAACCTTTTTTTTTTATGATTTCATTCTATAATTTGTAAGGGATTGAGTTTACAAAAAACTTAATAATCATGTAGAATTTTTTTTAAACTTCTTTTTCTTGAACAATCTTCATGAAAATACTACATCCCTCTTCTACCTTTAAAAATTTAGTACAAGGAAAATATTACTCAATATCTTTTAAATTACAGGGTAAAAATTGCATAATGCAAAAATTTGACACCAAGTCATCAATGTCTAAGAGTAAAAAGGCTAAGAATGTTTGAACCACTTCTACATCTAATATGCATCAAGTCAAATGTCTTCCAAAAATGGATGAAACTAAAAGAATGTCCATTAACACAAAACGAAGCATGAATGATTTAGTTCATAGTCCAATATATAGATGCTTGGTCATTTAGGGGTTGAATCCTTAGATTGGAGATGGAAATTAGAAGTTAGAATTAAAGATGGAAATCCCTCATTCCTTTAATCCCTAAAGGACCAAAGTCCCCTCCATGGATATTTTGAGTTTGGGTGAGGTACTACATTCTCAAATATAGGCATTATTTTTTGAGATTTTTTATTAAATGGAAAACTTTTGATAAGCTTTGCTTAGACACAAAATTTGTAGAATTCCGACTTACGGTTCAAAAGTTACAATTTATTTTCACTTACATATACAAATAGTGCAGCAGTTTAGCGTGACATATCACAAATACTGTCACTAAACTTTAATAACTTCTAAATTCAATAGAAATTTGAGTTTTTGTCCATTTGAAAGAAATAAAATGTCCTCTTTGAAAGGAAATTGAGATCTTTGCACTTACCATACGGATTTGTGAATTTCAAAAATTAGAGAAGGATATGATATATGCAAAATATAAAGTGTATTGTTGATTCTCAACACATAGTTGCATTGCATGATTTTTTAGGACATCTTCTACACCTCTTCTACTTCTAAAATTTGGTGCGCATGTGCCAAACATGATCCTTTTCAAGTTAACATAATAAATTCACGGCCCATAGTGCAAAAAGTTGCCATAGAAGGTGGTCGAAGTTTGTTGAAGGTGTTTAGTATGACCTCAAAAAGAGACTATGTCCTATTTCAAAGGCTGATATCTTTCAATCCGTGCGATCAAACTTACCAAAATTTTCACCACACTCTCATACAACACTAGTACAAGATCCTATGGTTAAATTTTCAGAAAAAACATTTTGTATCATTTTGTGTTGAATGCGCTGAAAATGGCAGTTTTTGAGTGATTTTGAGGGGAAAATGTCTTGGTCCTCTAGGGGTTAAGATGAGTAATCTGACAATATTTTTGGTGAGAAATCATCAAGCAATTTTTGAGGTTGAGGTCACTTGTTTTCTTTGCAATTTGATGAGCATGCTGACACATTTCAGTAATGATTCAAGTAGTATGTTGAGTTTTTACAGGACATTTTTATTTTTTGTGTTTGTTTAACTCCTAGAGGCCCAAGGCATTTCCCCTCAAGAAACATTTCAAAATTGCCACTATCAAATAGTGGCAAGAAAATTTAATTTTGAAGTAACATTTTAGACTTTAACCGTAAAATATACTTCTATATGAATATGCCATATTTTTTGGTTGCAAATCGCCGCACGGATATGAAGATTATAGTGTTTGAAATGCAAAAAAATCAAAATAAAAAACTCCCCCTCCTGACAATGTGTGAAAATGGTGTACTTGAGTTAAGATGCTTTTCAACACTAAAGACAAGATTTTTATTGACACCTTCAAATGAGATAATATTCATTACATGTATAAAATTCTTAAGGTCAATAGAAATTTCTAGCAAAACCTTTGGAGTTGCCCAAAGCCCCTAGATTTGCACTTAGAAAGCAGAACTTTATTTTGTAAGGTTGGAAGAGGAAAAGAAAAGTATATTCCTACAGAGCTACTGCTATGCAACATCTTCATTTAAAAAATTCCATAAATTCATGATAAAAATTGAGACCATAGGAACGTGCCCAAAATGAAAAATGTCCCCCGAGGATTTCAATGAACCTTTAGGGGTTAAGTTTATGTGCATAAGAGTAGGAATGACTTATTACAATGAGTAGATAATTTGAGGGTTTCATGTAATCAAAGATTGTTTTCTGGTGTAGTTGAACACCATTTCCACTAATGAAGATTACTGTAAACTAGGTCAAAGAATTTCACTAATTTTTTTCTTTTCTAATATGAGCCAAAATTAACCCCAAAATAATATAAAATTCTAGACTATCTTAGATTAGTTTCAGCACTAAGCTCCCAAAATAATTAATTTTCCTTACACTAGCATTTGGACACAATGAGTATCACCTTAATATTGCATGGGTATCACCTTAATATTGCATGGGTATCACCTTAATATTGCATGGGTATCACCTTAATATTGCATGGATATCACCTTGATATTGCATGGGTATCACCTTGATATTGCATGGGTATCTCGGATCTCCTAAACAAATCTCTTGAAAATTTCAACGTTGTTGGACATCCTCCATTGCAAATTAATTATGCACAAAACTGAACTGCACATTGGGTAGACTAAAATGCATGCCCCTATTTCAATAGTGATATGTCCCATCTAGTTATTGAGGAGTCTCTTTCAGCCTTTCAGGTGCATATAAAATGAACATGTTTCTTCTTCCTTTCAATTGTACATGTAGTGGGCCACACCCATAATCTCCTTTGTAAATTAGTTATCACTTATCACTACGATAAAGCTTGGAAGTTGGCAGTGTCTGAAAAAAAATCTACTCTCAGGCTTTCCTTGGAAGGCCAATCATTAAGGTAGAGGCACCCAATTCTAATCGGCCACCCGATTCCAATCATTAGAGTATGCATGGAATGGTGCATGAAAATGGCAAATGCATGAAATGGTGCATGAAGCGACCCAAAACCAATAACTCAAAAATCTAAAAACACAAGTCATTATCAGCATTGGGTCATGAAGTGTGCAATTTTGGGTTGTATCACCTCAATACATAGAGCTCTCATTGGTGGCCTTGTCTCGAAAGTCGAACAAGGCTGATTGACATTGGGTACACTCCATGAGTTGGTTATCCATGGCATGTCTTCTCTCTTTTTACTCACTCTCACTTATTGGCATTGGGCAAAGGAGGGCACTAAATCTCACCTACTCTATAGTTTGATTATGGGCTCCGGTGGTTTTTGGGCTTTTAAATTTTATATCAATTGCAAATCTTTGAGATTAAATTTGAAAAAATATTTGTTGAGTTTCATTCCTAATTCTGTATATTTCTTCATAAATGTTTTTGACATACAATGTCATTTGAGTCTCTAACTCCCTTTAGTGATCAAAATTGGGTGCCTCTACATTATGATAGGTAAGTTACCAATTAGATCCCAAGTTCCAACATATTTTATTCCTCGTAAGTTACGTGGTTTAAGCGTGTCCGTGTGGGGATAAGAGTTTGACTTTGACTGCGATTATCTTTCAATCCATACAAATTTTTTACCACAAATTTAGAAGAAGGTCCTACGATGATATTCTAAAAAAAACTCATTGTGACCAATTTTAAATTATGGAATAGAGAGTCTTCGAAAATGCCTTGATTCTTTAGGGGTTAGACCTGAGAGGCATCAGGTCACATATTTTTCTTTTTTAGGATAACACACAAGTTTAGATGCAGGTTTCTGCAAAAGTGCAACTCCAGGCCCAGCTGCAAAAGTGAGTTTCTTATGCATCAGGAACACACATGGTAATCATTTTTTTAACTCTGTCAAGCTTAGGGGCGGTTTACACTAGGGACCAACAACTCGTCCCATGCACCTCTAAAATCTGTGATTGGCTCCATCAACTCGTCCCGAGATGACTTGGGTTTACACTACAAGGAAAAAAGAAAAGTGACCAAAGGATTTGAGGTCCTCAAAAGGCCTAGAAATAGGCCTAATGGATAATGTTGAAGGGTCCCCCAGATTTTGCTGTGATAGAGGCAAAAAAGGGTTCTCTCATTGCTGAAACGAGGAGACCATGGGCTTGAAATGTCGTTTTTTTTTTTAAATTTTAAATTTTTTAAATTTTTTGGTTGGTTTTTTGGAGGGCCCAACGTTACTGTAGATACAATGGCGGCCACCCTTTTTGTCTTTCTGGCTTGTTTTATTTTCTTTGTTATTTTAGGCAATATTGCCCTTTTTAGGCATTCATTAAAAAAGTTAGCACGCCTAGTTTTTAGTACATGGTCATTCCTCTCGGTCCAAGTTCGGTTTACACTTAGTGAGAGGCCCAAGGGGTTTAAAAATTTCATTTTTCTGAAGTGTGACCATGAAGTGTGACCATGGAATTAATCCATTTTCCTTGGTCACGACTCTTGGTCTATAGTGTAAACCGCCCCTTATACACGACCACCTCCCATTGTTGTCTAAGTATGATAATCCTCTTTATTTACGATTTTTTATCTCCAAGGAATTCCCATTGTTATTTACGTGGTAATTCTGTAGTGATTGTGGTTGATTGTTCTAAACTACCAATTTAAGCATATAGCCTCTTGACAAAAGTGCTATATTTGGTTTTGAAAAATATAAAGACAATGTTGAAATTAGGTTTTCCTGAGGGTTACAAAACTTTGCAACATAGTATTCAAAATTCTCAAATTTTTGAAGTATTTTTAATCCATTATGGATCTCCTAGCTCCTCATGTCCAAACTTTGGGCTTCCTAGTTTTTGTTCATGTCTATACCCAAAACCACCAACTTAGAATGTTGAGTTCAACTAACACCAATGTGACTAAGACGCACAATATTAGTTTTTAGAAAAGGAGTAGTAATTAGTGGAATTGGATTCTTAACCTTATTGATTGCAAGAGTGGATTGCAAGAAGGGTTCTAAGAGAGTTATTTACTATCGGGCACTGTCCCTTAGGTCAACTTTCAAAGTGTATTGGCTAGTCAATCAAATTTGAGGAATTCTACATCAATTGCTCAGTTGTTAGGTGGATTAACCCTTTAGTACCCACACAACCAATATATGGTCTTTGGATGTATTAAAATTCAATTTTCCTGGAATCTGTGAGGAAGTAGATTGTGAACTTTGAAGTTCATATATGAGCACATTACATGTACACTTTTCTAAATTTAGACCATGATTTGGAGTTATAGAATTTTTTGAATAGTTTTAAAGACATTGTCAACTGTACACTTATACATACTTAAATACAATGAATACATGCACATACAACGCAACATATTGTGTAGTATTACATACTCATGGAAATGATTTTGGTTGAAAAATCAATTGAAATTTGACTCTAAAAGACTCTCTATTGCTATGGAATTATGAATCATACTCATTGCATATAAAATTATTGATAGCTTCTAAGATACCTATAAATACCCTCTAAGATCCACTATCTTAGCTGTTAGAGTATGGTGATTTTAAACACTACAATATATTTTGTCAATTGTTGATAAAGTGCAAATTTTCTTCAAAGTTTATTACAACATTACTTCAAGTCAACTTGGTATGGTTAAATACTAAAACTATATTTTTGTTTTCATGGAAAAAAAAACTCAAAGAAAAAATTAATTGAATACAGACTACTTGGCTACATGCCTTGAAGACAAAAGAATTAATCTTCTTCTCAGTGATGGTGGCAAATCTGGGGCATGATTGAGTTATTTTATAATGATTCATCTTTAAGTAAAGATGAGTAATTTGGTAGATTTTTAATTTTTTGGTTGATTTTTAATTTTTTGGTTCTTACGACAATTTTAAGGTGGAAGGCTTGGAATACTTGGTAAACATTTGTTTAGTACAATTGTTGCATTGTAAAAAAACACTTCACGAATTCTAATGTGGATAGAGTTGCAATCACTTAAAATTGTAGAATATTGTGAAAGCTCAATTATGATATTTCACATTGTACAATCATATAGATAGGGGTGAATAAGTATATACGCACATAAGTACGGAATTTTTTTGTGTTAATGATTGTAAAAATATCACATTAATATAAGAAGCTGCTTAATAGTATATTTTATAAAATACAAAATTTATTTTTCTTCTGTATGTAATATGCAATTTTCATGTGTATTGTACTTATAATTTATAATTAATTTTTGATGTAACATTTATAGTTGCTTGCAGATGTATGTCATTAATGATTTCATCTAATGAGAACCATGTGATACTTGCACTATCGTGACTAAGCAAGAAATATATTTGATTTCTCCTCATAAAACGCGACGTGGTTAAAAGTAGACATTTTCATCAATTTTCTAGAATAGTGGAGTATCAACATCTAAATTAGAAAGTAATATCAATTTACCCCTTATATTCTTTGCACCTATTGCCAATGGTTATGGAGAAAAATTCCTCACCATTTTGTATTTGCACTTGTACAAAGTTGTTATGTAAATTCTACATCTCTTTCACAATGTACGAACCTAATCATTGAGCACCAAACTTTCCCAAAAAATCCATCATTGTTGCATCTTGTAGAAGCACCAACATTCCAAGCCTTCTTGTGCCTTTTATCAAAGACATTTTTTCTCTTATACTGGATGCCGTCCATGTATTGGACAACCATAGTCATGTTTTTGCCCAACCTCTCTAAGGATTTTTAACGGTCTACCAAAGATTGTCTATCTAAATATATTTTTGCAATTTGATTTAAGGAGAAGGAATTTCAAACTTGATGGCAGAATGGCTTCAATACTAGAGACCAAGGAGAAAAAAATGGTTAAAGTGGTCAATTTTAAAGATGATCTGATAAGCCCTAAGGCAGCTGGAAGTTTGGTGTCTTAGTCATTTTTGGTATCAAACTTCAGCAGTCTTGTGGAAGTTTGATATTTTAAAATGGACCAATGGCAACAATTCCTGAAAAAGAAAGTTTGTATGACGTCATTCCTAATGTATATTTGGAGTGCATCATACTTCTTCATGTCTGCACGTTCATCCTTAATCAAGACATGCCAACACTAATTAGCTGTGAGTGTCTTTTTGCTTTTCAACATCCCAAAATATTGTTCCTCATGTGCACTATTATGACATGCAAACATGGTGATTTATATTTTTTTATTCCGTGATATTCCTCCTTAAAATCTTGTCTATAGTACATTGGACAACTTTGAATGTATTTTTTGTGTGGATAAAAACCCGCAACAACAAAATGTATGCTATTGATGCGGACTATCCTTCTCTCATTCATGGATAACTTTGAATGTATTTGTTGTGTGGATAAAAATTCAACAATACGGTTATACCACACTAGACTTGCAGAGATTGTAAAAAAAATCTCTACTTAGATGTAGCCGTTCATGGGTTCAATACCTAAGTTTGTAGACAATCTAGTCAAGTGGTGCGTTTATTTATGCAACTTCTTTGGTTTGTACTTAACCGTGTGGTCAAACTCTTTGAGTAAAATGACACATCTGACGATTCTTTCAATCAAATCCGGTTTTTTTACCAAGTAGTTGATAGTTATATGATCTACCAAGAATAATACCGGATTGAGTAGAATATAGTAGTGGTATTTTTTCATTAAAAAGACCAAGGATAAACATTCTTCCTTCCTTGTGGTTTAATTTTTCTCAACGTCGTTTAGTTGCCAATTGGAATGTCTTTGATATCTGATCCAATAAGTTGAAATAATATATTAAATGTTGAAGCATCACAACAAATGTTGGAGGTATACTCTAATCGGTGCCTTTGCAACTAGGTAAGTACTCAGTTGTTGTTTATGAGTATCAAAGGCTATTTAACAGTCTGGAGTCTACTCATACTTGACAATTATCCTGATCACATTGGTTATTGAAGCAAAAATAGAGGCATAATAAGTTGATTCCATGGAGTTATTTAGGCACAATTAAATATAAATGAATCATAGAGTAGTGTACATTAGCATATCTTGAATATAGTAGGTGGACACTACAAAGCTCTCAAGTTGAAGTAAATGATAGTGGTAGACAACACTTGACCATGACAACAACTTTGAATGCTGAAACAGCTATAACGATTGAAGATGTTTGACATGATACCATGGCAAAGACGGAAGTATACTCAACAATCAACAACATAATTTCATCATCAGCACAAAATGCACTCCATCACATTAAGGTAGAGACACCCAATTCCGATCGGCCACCCAATTCCGACCAATAGAGTATGCATGGCATGGTGCATGAAAATGGTTACATGCATGAAACTGTGCATGAAGTGACCCAAAATCGATAACTCAAAATCTGAAAACACTAGTCATTATCATTATCGGCATTAGGTCATGAAGTGTGCAATTTTGGGTTGCTCAACCTCAATTGAGCTCTCATAGGTGGCCTTGCCTTAAAAGTCGAACAAGGCCGATTGACATTGGATACCTCCATGAGTTGGTTATCCATAGCATGTCTTCTCTCTTTTTACTCACTCTCACTTAATGGCATTGGGCAAAGGAGGACACCAAATTTCACCTACTCTACGGTTTGATTATGGGTTCCGGTGGTTTATGGGCTTTTAAATTTTATATCGATTGCAAATCTTTGAGATAAAATTTGAAAAAATATTTGTTGAGTTTCATTCCTAATTCCGCATCTTTCTACATAAATATTTTTGACATACAATGTCATTTGAGTCCCAAACTGGCTTAAGTGATCAGAATTGGTTGCCTCTACCTTACATGCCACATGAAAGGAGCAAATATATAACATCAAGGATTGAAGTTCATGTTTATGTACCAATATACGCTGTCCAAGGCTTGTTCTATTTTTTTTATGTTCATAGTTGGTGATTATAATTTCTTGATCTTCTCCTTCAACAAACAACCTCAAATTTAGAGGTTTCATTCTATTTAGCTCAGTGAATTCATAATAACCATTATTAGGTAGCGGTGCATAAATGGTCAAACTCGTTCCCATTTGTAAGCATACAAAGGTATTTCAAAATACAAAGAGGTGGAAAAAGATTCTTCCATTTAAAAATGTATCAACATCATCAATTTGAGTGCTATTTATATCTAAGTGACAAACATCTTCATACGTTATGCCACCTATGAATGTCGCGAGGTTTGGATAAACATTCTCAATACCTCTTGAGAGTGCACCTTTGATATATATATATAGTGAATTCAAAATCTAGTTTAAGATGATCTACTAACCATAAAGCAAATAAACTATCATCTTCTCAATCACATAATATAAAGCATGTACATCGTATGGAAAATGAATCAATTGTGATGGATTGTGCCATATCACTAGCTTCATGGGATTTTGAATTAAAAAAAATTTGCTTGCACATAGTGAGGTTGGTTGTTTATCATTTGAAAAAGACTAAATAGACCTCTGACCAAAGTTCACTAAATTAGTTTTGATGTAAACTATGGTTAGGTTTTCTTATGAAATATAGACAATGTGGCAATTTTAGGCACATTGATATAATTTAGCAATTACAACTCTCAACCTAAGATAGTTGAGTATTAGGAAGTGAATGTCTTTGTTAGAATTTATACAAATAATGTTGAAAATAAAGTTATATTTCTTGCTATCAGTCATTGCTTTGCATCCTTCAAGTTTTTCAATTGATATTTTAGAAATTTGATTTATTATTTTGATAGTAAAGGGAGACAAGTCCGTAATGATTAGACCTAGTTTTTTCATGTATTGGAGTGACATAATGTTTAATCCACTACCTTTATCTATTAGTGCATTTGTCCACTAGAAAAACTCAATTTCAACTAACTTGACTTGTAATTGAGGTTATAAATAGTAGATTGTCTCAGAAGTCATATGGTTTTCTTATTGCCTTGCTTTTAGCATGTAGTCATTGGTCATAATTCACACCATGGAACTTTAACTTATTCCCATTTCTCATTAACTATCTTCTTCTATGACTTTTCACTATCTTCAACTTGGATTGTGCAATCTTTTTTATAAGTTCTAACTCTTGAGGCAAGTCACCGTGTTTCCGATACCATCATAGCCTCTTTGTTGGCATGATTAATATATCAAAAAATGCAAAGAATCCTCAAAGGTATTGTCTCATCTCATAGATCATGACAACATTGTGATTACATCACATGTATTTGATATTTTTGGCCCCAAGTTTTCAAAATTTAAATCTTCCGGCCGTCCATTCCGGCCATAGATTTTATTGAGATTCCGTCATTTTGTTGAGATCTAGGTCATTTATACCCACGACTATGCGGCTTAATTTTAAAATTGATCCGTTGCCTGCAATTGAACTCATGAATCTACATGTGCGCGGTTGACAATCATGTTCTCCTCGCCTAATTCTTGATTGATTGCAAGGTAAAGCTTAAGATAGGTAGACCTAATCTAAATCCTAATTCTTGAATTTAAAATGAGCTTTTATGACTCATGAGCCCTTGTGTCTTACCTATCCTCAAGTTACGATTCCTGTTGTCATACAAAGGATTCAAAAAGATAAACTATAGGCGACAATTCTTCCTAATACAACTCCAACTTCTTCAAGCTCTACGCTCCTCTTCACTTGAAGGAGGTCACAACACAAGCTTTCACAATCACGCACACAAAAATCACATCAATATGCTAGGATAATTGATCCGCATTTTAACAAACACATTTTAATATGAAGCAAATAATCTCTCTCTTAGTGGATAGTCTTTGTTATTTATAATTTTTTTATTAAAATAGTTTAGAACAGTTTGAGTTTATTTTAAGTCTAACTTTTCATTAAAAAATTATGCCTCAAAAACTTCTAACCTTTCACCATAATGAATTCTTAATTAACTCTTCATTTATTTCTAATTAACCTTCTAATAATGTCTAATTTCAATTTGACTTGGTCTTTATCCATAGGGACTTCAATATTTGAGGGAAAATATAAGTGGATGGGAACTACTGCCCCCTTTTGAGGGTAGACACTATCGTAGGTAGCAAGTGAGAAAGGAGAAGTATCTCCTTTGATAAGTTGATTTAAGAGTGGAACAAAGAGAAGAGTTTATTGATTGATTTATAGAAGTACATATGATAGTTTTATTTATTATTTATTATTTATTTATTTATTATTTATTTTTTGGGTATATATATAATATGTTTGAAGACATGAGATATCCTAAAGAAACCCTAAGAGAATCTAGTATAGATGGCTCACGGTTCAACATTGAAGTAGGCAAAGTAAAACTTCATAACTAAAGTATGTGTCTAAAGTGGAGCCCTAGTAAGGTTTTAAGGAGAATAGTTTATAAGTAGAGTAGATCATAGTCTAATTTTTGTAAAGTAGAGCTCAACAATTAATAGTCTAACTAGGATAAGATAGGAACTAATGATGATGTTTAGAAGAGAAGCAACTTAGGGAAGGTGTAAAAATCGTAGTGTTCTCTTCATCATGTCTCCAACATGGGCCGCTAGTTGTTCTTCAAATAACTCCTTTGGATGTCCAAGCAACCATCGATTATGACCCCAATGCGTTGTTCCTTCTTGTGGCTGTATCAAATTTGTAATTAAACCCCAGAGTTGGTCAGGATTGGATCCTTCATATGTTGCTTCAAAGTAACAAATTGGTCCTTCAACTTCAGTCCTTTCCACCCATAGAAATTGGCCCAATACTCTGGCTTGATTGCGAATGAGATCTCCAATGAATCGTACATAATCTCTGTTAGTTGCAGAGGGCTCAGACCTCTCTGGCACTCGAGTAGGTAGAGGAGTAGATTGGAGGTCCCGGATTATGTGGAGCTCTACCAGGACGTCCAAAGTTTGGAGATGCGTCTAACCTTGAGTAGGGGGTTGTAGAACCAAGTCAGTCATGGGTAGAAATGGGCGGTGTCTACTCTGAGGAGACGGTGGTTGTGTGAGGGGTAGATTGTGATATGGAAGATCAGATAATGAAAGCTCTAGCTCAAGTTGAGGAACTTCTGATACTAACATCGGCTGGGGATTTGTCTCGACGAAATGTGGGAGGTTTACATCTACTAGGTTATCAGGACCTGATGAGCAGTACCAAATGGTGTTTGATATAGTGGTGTGAGACATATTAGAGGTTGGATGCTACTGGTGTGGTTATAACTATGGATGGTTAGAGGTTGGAGAAGCGTCTTATTTATATTAAATTTTTGTTGTTAGGGAAGATATTTTAGTTTGTAGGCAAAGTCATCTTCCTATGAAATTTATACATATGTCAAGATATGTGTGGACCGTTTAACTTTTTGACATAAATTATGTGACGGTGGTTTTGACTGTAATGAATTGATAATGTTGGGCATAAGTCGGTTGTCAAGTTGGCTAGTTTCTTGATATAGAAATGGAATCTAGAGAATTTGTCGTTGAGCATAAATTATTAATAGTGCAATATTTCATAGCATTTAATGTAAAGTGACTATGGGGGATCTTGGATTGTGGGTATTTGTTGGTTGTTTTCAATTCGTCGTTTGTGTAATAGTATAGACATAGCATGGTGCGCAACGATGGTGTTAATATTTTTAAATGTGTGTTGAATGGGGGTAATAGGGATATTAAATCTCTTTGTAAGTATTGTATTAACGAGTTGTGTAAGGTGGCTCTAGCTCCGGATGTGACAATGATAATAGGACCCACTTTCCAGCCTTGGCTAGTTATATTATCAAGTAGCGGTTGATATTTAATAGTTTTGTTGAGAATTGTTTGAGTGGAGAGTCTATCATTGCAGTATGCAAATTCAATAAATTGTATTGTTAAATTTGGGTTTGTAGCGGTGGGAGGGGTGGTGTTTAGTGGGAGGCCTCAAACACATAGTATGCCAGGCTTAAATCGAGCATTGCATTCGCAACGGTGGAGGAGACATGTACATGGTAGAATCCTGGGTGGGACGGTATTTTCCGGTGGGCTATTGTTATATGTACATGCATGCACGAGGGTGTAACAACGTGATTTATTTGAGGAAATTAACATTTTTTGTAGTTCCCATACAACTTTATTGTGTCTTTTGGTGATTAGTTCATGTATGTGGGGGTGTTGGCATTTCAACAAGACATGGTGCCATGTGTTGGGATTAGTTGAATTGCATATCAAGCATGTTATAGTAGGAAATCTAATATGTCCAAAGAGTAGTTGTTTTTGAGCATTTTTATGTATTGTCCAGTTCGATAAGGCAAGTAATTTGTTGGTAAGTAAATTTGATAAGGCAAATTTGATAAGGCAAGTAATTTGTGCGTCAGTGAGGGTAGAGTTATTCCAGAAGCCTGTTGAGAGTTTTGTATCAATGTCAATATTATTGAGCCATTTTGCTATGTTGGTATGATTTCTATGTTATAAATTCTATCATTATTTAGTAGGTTTTTCTCTAGAAATCTTATTGGTTCTTTGTCTAGTGAATTTGTCATGTCAGGCCATTGATCTTGGTGATAATAGTAGGGGGTAGGATGGGTGTATTCGTGTGGTTTGGAGGCATGTTTGTGAGGTTTATTGGTGCTTGCTTTGGCTAATTTATTTGCATGTTCATTGCCTGATATATGGGAGTGGGCTTTAACTTTGAGTAGTGTAGTGGGATGTGTTCTTTTAAGTAGGAGGTGAATAACCCGAAGTTAAGAGAGTGTGGTTGGGGTGGTTATTATGCGATGTTGGGTGTGTAATATGGGTATTAAGAAGATAAAGGATATTTAGACAATCTGTGAAGATATATGCTAGTTCATTTGGAAAATGTTTAAGAATAGTTTTTACAGTTTTATAAAGAGCCATCATTTCAGCTCGTAGAATATTTTGTAGGCCAGATAATTGTTTGGAGATATTTAGTTCCTTTATGGTGTTTTAAATGCCATGTCTGCGGTTTCACTTTTCCAGATTTCAGGACTAATTTCCATAGGTTCTGTGAAGGAACCATCTATATAGTAGCAGTATTCAGGTTTGAATTTCATAGGAGGACGTGTGTTGTAATGTGGGAGAGGAGGTGGAAAAAGGATATTACTACAACGGGAGGTAGGGTATGGAACGGTGGACCAATGTTTGTTGTGGTTGACTTTGAGTTGTGTTGGGGCTGATGGTGCGAGGTTAGTGTAGATGTAGTCAATGCCTAGGGTTTGTGCTATGGTATGCATTGTATTGAATTGTTCTACATTACCTACAATATTGTTTTGGTGATGTATGCATAGGATTTGTAAGTTAGATGGTTCAGTGTTGTTTTTATGAGATGGGCTATTGAGAGTGGGCTTGGTGTATAGAATGGTATCGGCGTCAAAGAGTGTATTGATGTGTGTATCAGGAAATGGTCCTGTAATTGGTGTAGGGTTTGTGTACCAATTTATATATGGGGCAATTATGAAGGTCATATTGTTGGAGTGTTGTTGTGCATCTAATCTGGCCCAATGTATGGCTTGTTTAATATCCGCATTTGTGTGGGGATGTGCAATTCCTATGACCTACCATTTGTAATCAAATGCTTTTCCAAGTGAGCCAAATTTTTTGTCTTTATCAAAAGGTGAGAAAAACTTCTCTAGTGTTGTGGGACACGTGATTGGTGATGAGAAGTAGGAGTGAGTTATATCAAATAAATATGTGAGGGAGTGAAAGATTTTGGTTGGTAGAGTGTATTGTACCGATTTAGAGGAGATTTATTGGAGATTTGGGATTTATATCGTTGGTGTAACCATATTATTTCGGTTTCGAAAGATTGAATACGTGGAGTGATGTTAGGAACATTGTGGTTGTATTGGTGGTATTTTTTTCATAACCATTCTAATCTTGTAGTGCTTACGGTGGTGAGGTAATGTCCATTATGTTCACAGAGGTGGGCTTTTTCATTTTGGACTAATATGGTGGGCGTGGGGATATTAATGTCAGAATCAGGGTTACATTTTGTGGTAGAAATTGAGAGGAGTGAGATGCTAGTAGGTGGGTGGACATAACGGGTATCACTAGTTTGTATTTGAGGGTGGTAGGCCGCTACTATATTGGCATAATGGTTGAATTGTTGTTGTTGAAAATAGTTAGTAATGAGGGAGATGTTGTGATTGATAATGTTAGTGTTATTCCATGAGAAAAGATGGCGATGTGGTTGCTATTTCGTATATTGTGTGTTACTAATTATCCATTGACATAGAAAGACTGTGTCATTTTTAATTATATGATTAACATTGGTGTATTTCCGAGTGCGGTGGTTTACTATATTACCAATGGGATATATTGTGGGATTTTTGAGTATGTGTGAGGGAGGACGTGTGAAGTTAAGGGTATTATGTGTCATTGGGGGGTTAAGAGGTATTGTGGTTTGAATGGTAGTAATATTTTGTGTAATAATGTATGTGGATTTTAGTGTACACAATGGATAATGTATAATACATGTTGTGGAACATTGTACGGTACATGTAGGGTGATAGAATAATTGTGTAGCAATGTGAAGCGGTGATTTAATTAGTTTTGTGGGATGGGTATAAAATGTTTTGAAATCATCATGACTCATTAAATGAGTACCATTAGAGAGAGTAATATGCTGAAGTGTTGTAATGTTTTATGTATGAAGTTTTTGTAATAGTTTAGTTGATAATGCATTATTTAGGTTGGGTAGTTGTTATGCTTCGGTGATCCAAGTTTGTTCTAGTGGTGATGGTTTTAGCAGAAATTGTTCAAGAGTGCTGCGTAGGTGAAGGGCAACATAGGTCTTTAGTAAAAATATAGTATAGGTGATGGGGGAACGTATGCAATCCAATTTTTTAAGGCGGATTAGGAGTTGAGATCCTCCGTATTTAGTCAGGATGAATTTTAGGAGACCGTTATATATGATTCCGATTTTTCCTGTGTCATTAAGTGCTTTGAGTAATTAGTCTCCTATACATCGAAAGTATGCATTTTTTTAGTGAGAAGGCATTCATTCCGTAAAGGTTTGTTGGGAGTTGGGTTATTATGTTTGACATGCATTTGGAGAGACCACAAATGGTTTTATGTAGCGCGATAATTTTCTTATCTAATTTTTTAATGGTAGGCATGGAATATGGTTCAGAGTAAAAGCTATATGCTATGCGTGCTTTTATTACGGTATCTGCTATATGGATTTTTTGTTTCATTGTACAAGGGCATATTATAAGATCATTGCATTGTTTTATCAATTTAGTGGTCGTGGCGTGTATTTGTTCTTCCATTTTAAAGAAGCTACAACTTGAATTTCAAGGTAGGGGTATGATTCATTTTGGTGTAAAGTAGGTATAGGTTGTCCACAAAAGTTAATATTTGTTGCTTGGAGATGGGCTTTGAATTTGGTTGAGTTCATTTTTGATTTGTTAGAGCTACCTCTTAGTGTACATTTAGAGACTCCAAGATCCATTCTGGTCTATTGACAGAATCTGTCAAGTTTGTCAAGTTGGGTTTGTATGGAATGTAATTGGGCGGTTAGAGGTGCTAGATCGTCAGCTATGCAACAGAATTGATAGTAGTTTTGGATGTTTGAAAAGTATAACTATTATTACCTTGTTGCAGCCATCGAAGTAATGGTTCAAGGAAAATGATGAAGAGATACGGACTTAGCGTGTCTCCTTGGATAGTTCCTCATTGAATGGGAATTGGGCTAGATTGTCCAAAATGTTCACCTATAAATGTAGTATTGGATTAAGAGTATATATTACCAATAAGAGCAACGACGTCTAAAGGATACCCTAAGTCGTGCATGATAGCAAGTAGTCTAGCATAATCAATGGATCCCAAAGCATTTTTAAAATCTATATATAAAGTATAATGTCCTGGTTTGTAAATTTGGCATCTTCAAGGGCAACAATGATAGTTTGAAGTTGTCTTATTGTTCCTCTTTCTGCTCTAAAGCCCTCTTGGCTGTCATGAAGAATGCGGTGTTTTACACTATAGATGGATAAGATGGATGTTAGTGTGTTCGTGAATAATTTATATATTGTATTTGCAAGTGCCATTGGTCTTTGATTGGATAAATAGGATGATTTCTTTTTTATATAGTACAATTGTTAGACTAGTCTTCTAGGAGGGTGGGATTTGATTTTGTTTATAACAATGTTTGAAAAATATAAATAGTAAGATTTGGAAACGCGAAGGAAGATTTTTGAGAATAGAATTAGGGATTTTGTCTGGACGAGGAGCTTTGTTATTACCAAGGTTTTTAAGCATAAATCGTAGAGTTCTTGGGTAAAGTATTCATAGAGAGGAATTTGTTGTTCTCCACGTTTTTCAAGTGTAAAGCCATCTAAGTCGTGCCAAGGGTATTGTCGCACTCCACATGTACAAGTGGAAGGATGTTGTGGTTGATAATAGCAAGTAGGAACAATGGGATAATTAGTTATAGATTGTTGTAAATATATTTCGTGTGCGATATCTTCAGGGTTTGTAATTAGATTGTTGTGTCAATCTATAATACAATCTAATGGACATGAGGTGTTGTCTTCGAATACTCTTTTGTTTAATTTCTTTGGGCTTTCTTTATAATTTTTTCTGTATCTAGAGATTGCTTTTAAAACAAAATCTTTGGAATATTTGGTGGTAATTTTTCTAGCGAGGTGATTAGCGTTTTTTGCAATGATTGCAATATTTTGGAGCCAATCTTCGTGTGGTATAGAGTTGGCCAGAGGTGGTGGTGTTTGGACATAAAGGTGATTTTGGATTGTGTTTATGATAGGGTGATTTTTCCAGTTGTCGTTGTTATTAACTATATAGATTATTTTCCGTATAAAGTGATATGTAGAGATGTGTTTTTTCCACTGTTAAGAGAGTTTTCTAGGGAGAAAACCACCTTATTGAACAGTGCGTTTGATGAGTTGTGTTAGAGGAGTTTCAGAGCATGTTTTTTCAAGGGTATTAGATAAGGTAGAGATAAGTGTATCCAAGGTTATTCATGCTGCGTGCCATTGTATCTGTGTTAAGTGAGGGTTGGTATTTGGTATGTTGATGAGATCATCAATGGTATGTGAATTTGCTTCCATAAATTGAGTTCTAAAGAGTGAAATGTTATGTGGAGGGATGGAATTGATAATTCTTTTTGTTCTTGTTTTAACCGGAGGGGATAATCTAGATACTAATGTGTTTGGTGGTAAATGTAAGTGAATGGGATAATGGTCTGAATTTAGATTTAGAATGGTATTAGTGGTTCATGTGATGTTGGGGTGGTTAGTGGAATTCATGTAGAATTCGTCAATTAGACTAGTGGTAGAGTAGTGCAGACCTCCACACACAAGACCCCCCATAGAACTACTCATACACACCCTCAAACTTCAAAACCCATTATAATTGAGAAGCATCCCTTTCCCTCCCTCTCTTATCTCTTGACTTCTCTTTAATTACCGGTAGGTTACTTATGTGCTTTGGCTACTTGTTACATAGTGTCTACCCTCGAGAGAGGGAAGTAGTTCCATACTACTAATTCCTTGTCCAGTGGATATGGTCTTAGAGGTGGAACGAACAGACACTTTATTTACGCCGGCTCCTACTGAGACCGGCATTCTTCTTCTTCTTCTTCTTCTTCTTCTTCTCTTAGAGACCTCATTGTCTTGAGTAAGATGTATTTGTGGGAACGTAGGTTAGATTATTGTTTGTGGTGAATAACTTCCATTGTATATCGCCAGTTGTTGGGTTGATGTATATATTATCAATTGCACGGCCAATTAGAACAATATCTCTATTAAAGTCGCCACATAAAAGATGAACATGATTTTGATGGTTATTAAGAATGTTAGAAATAGTGTTTTTGATATAACTAATGAATCTAAGATCTTCGGGATGTGTAGGCATGTAGATGTTTATGATTAACCAAGGTTATAATGGTTGGTTTGCTATTTGGATTATTTGAAGATATGGTGAGATGGAGGCTAGTGTTGGAATTTTTGAAATTTTATCAGGGAATGCATATTTGTTATGTATCATGGTAATAATTCCTTCTCTAGTAGGAGTATAGGGAATTCTGCCTTGAATGCATCGTGTAAGTGCATGTGTGTTGTTAAAGATGAGTTTATAGTATAGGAATAGTTTTTGTACGTATGTGGTTGATTTTTTTGCAGTTAATTTTGTTTCTTGGATGTTTATTGATTGCAGGAGTGTTTGTGATGTTGTGAAGCATGTTTTGAGTATTAGAAAGTGAGGTGTGGAGGTGGAAGGTAATCTAAGTGATAATGTAGGTTTCTGGACTGTTAGTGAGTATGGATTATAAGGGTGGTGCGATGGGAGAAGGGAGAGGGAGGGGGTGTAAATATTCAGATATAGGTTGGAAAATGCAATAAGTTTCACTCAATAAGTGTTTGGGTAGATAAGGGAATCTATCTTTGAGATTTTATAGTATGGAGGTTGATATTTCAGTGCATAAAAAGTGGTATAGTTCTTCATGAATTGAGGTTTTTATTTGTAAGATTGTGGTTGAAGTTATTTTCGAAGCTTGTATACGGATGTGTTATGTGGATGTGTCGTTTGGAGGTATTTGTGAGGAGAGTCATCTTTTGCAAAAGTGTCTTAGTCCACTGTAATGTTGGTGTTAGATTATCTGGGTTAGAAAGGATATGATTGCAAGTTATTATTGAAGGATGAACAGTAATAATTATAGCGTATAAAATATAAGGCGCTATGTAAATATTTAAACTATTTATACATTGATTGAGGTATGGAAATTGATAGCTTTGTTCTATATGTTGGTTATGGTTTGATTTAAGGAAATGTGCAAATGATTGTGCTAAATGTTGATATTCATGGTGTAGTTTAATTGTACTAGGAATAAAATATATTTTTGCGCGTCGTTAATGTAATGGTGGATGAATTTTAAGAAGATTAGGCATCGGACCTGACTTATGTTCAATATCTCCACATCCATAAAGGAGGTTTGATGCGTCAAATGTGTAAGGAGATATTGTTGTGCTAATTGTAATGGGATTATTGGTGGAAATGTGAGTAGCGTTGTTGGTATCGTTAATATTATTATTATTATTATTGTTGTGTGGTTTCTTATTTTGATGTGTTGTTTGTATTGTGTTTGATATTTACTTTGTGTTTGGTTTTAAATGTACCATACAAATATACTTCTTGTTTTTGTTTGTTTGTAGGAATTTTTTTAAAAAAATTTTGGTTTTTTAGTTTGGTGTATAAATATATTATAGTATTGTAGTAGTACTTTATTGGTTTTTGAAATTTTATATATGTCTTTTTTTGAATTTTTATTATCAGTATAAAAATATATTACTTGGTATTCCACCGCGATGGGTGAACAAACTAGTTTGTCATATCCATTTTTTTTCCATGATGGACAGACTCCTATGAGACGTCTCTACATCCCGAGATGCCTCAACCTCCCGTTCGAATGCCTCCGCTTCATGAGCCACAATAGTTTGGATGAGAGTCATCCAAAGTGTGCTCATCTCACTGCGGAGTGTTCGTACGGATATTGTTTGGATGGTGTCTACATAGTGGCGGGCTTCCTCCACAATTTCTTGCTTCATTGTGGCCATCTCCCGTCGAACTTTGATAATGGTGTGATCGGTGTCGCGCTTCACTTTGCTTTGAATCATCCGTTGTAACTCATCTCTTGAAAATTCAACTTTGAGAGCATTTTCCAATGCAATCACCCCATTAGCTACCGCGGAGTTTACATAGGTGAAACCTCATTTGGTGATGAACTCGATAGATGGTGTGCTTACGCCATTCAGACTTTTGGGGTAGGGAATGAATTCAACATATTTTTCCAAGATCTTGCCGCTTTTGTTAACATGTTTCTTGTAAACCGCGGGATTGAGGCAGTGGATGTTGCAAATCCCGACGTGTTTGCTATGCTCCATTTTGAAAAAGACATCCTTCACATTATCTTCACCAAAGTATGCCTCAAGAGTCTTTTCTAATTCATTAAGGCTTTTTTTATTTTGTTTAGATTCTTCGCTATAAGAAGTAATGCGTTCTTTTAAGCCTTGTCTTTATCACTCATTTTTCCCTTAGTTGCAAAGTATGGACTGAAAATTTCATGATTAAGTGCCACCTTTTGGTCTTTGATATTATGAGCTTGCTCGGGCGAAGATGTTTTTATCCATGCAAATTCTAAGTCAACTCTTTTTTGTACATCAGTGACCTCATAGTCAAAACCCCTCGCAAAATCTTCTAGGACAATTTCTTCATGAATTTTATACTATTGTTGATTGACAAGGTTAGGTCCGGATATTTTGACGGAAAGAAGGTTTGCAATTGCTAAAGAGTCATATCCTTTTGCAAACCTTGCCACGGTTTGGAATTCCTTCTCCAAGAGTTAGGATAAATGGCCGAGTGCCACGAAGGAGACCAACCTCATCTGTCTCAGGGTTTTTGAGATGAATTTTAATAGTGCCACTCCATTTGTTTGTTTTGTGATAACACATGATAGCTAAAGGTTCCCCCAAAATTTCCCCAAGTTCAATCCCATGGCATTCAATATGTCTTTCACCATCTCTTGAACAATATATTTTGTCCACACTTCCAAATCTTTGAGTTGAAAAAATATTGCGACATGATAGTCAAAGGCAAATTCATTTTCATATGCCTCAACTTCACTTGGAAGTTGAATTGGATTGAAATGTTGACCGTCTTTCCCATCTATTCTCTTAGAGGACCACTCCTTTTGAAAGACACATGGAAAAGAGGGAAGAGCTTTTACTCTCTCATTTGTCTTTTCCTGATTCAAACCCATCTCCACAAACTCATTTATGGTGTGAATTGGTTCTTTTGGACTGTTTTCTTTTATAGCTATGGTGTTTAATGTGTTAAACCCCAACCAATATAGAGGTCGGGGCAAACTAGTTGCTCTGACCTTCTTTTGGCTTGGAGAGGAAGTGACATCAACACTAGATTGCTTTTGTGTGGACAATGTATCACAAACACTCTCTTCTACTACTTCCATTAATTCTAGTGCTCTAAAGGTTGAAGCAACGTGAACATGAGATATTCTACAACAAAGAATGAAAATAATGTTACAACAATTGTCTAAAGAGATGAATTCCGTTCTTCTTCCTTAGACCTTGACATCTTTTCCTTCCAACAACTTACTTCGAGGGCCTCTTGGGTATAAGATAGTCAAGAGGAAATATCTAATAACTTTTAAATAAAATTATAAACACATACATATCAAAGACTGAAAATGAAGAGATATATGAAGACCTTTAATATGACATCTAATAAAATACCATACACTCTTGTGGGAGGTGCCATAATAATGGTCACCTCCTTGTAAAAAAATTGTTGTCATTATTAATAATTAGAAATGTGCGCACTTGGATTTGCAAAATAAATCATGTGGCTACATGAATTGATAAAACAACAAAGAGGGGTTTTATAAGAGATGGAACCTTGGAAGGAGGCTAGAGTTCTCGCGTGGACGAGGAACTTCTATCGTTGGACGTTCTCTAAACGAGGAGCTGGTTTGGCCGGTCCCACTGCGTACTCCAACTCCTTGTTACGATGATTGTTCCATTTGTTGGGAACGACTTGAACGGCTCGCTCTTGTACACTGCAGGTTCTCTTGCAGACTCCGATCTTGTGCTTAGCAAGCTCTAGTATTCGTTCTAGAGTTTGAGGGATAACACTCTTGACGTTGCTTGGGACGGTGGCTAGACGGCGCAGTGTGGACTGCGGCTAGATAGGCGCTATATGTGCACTGCTTCTCGGACGGGCTGGAATAGATTGTCTACGGCCGCAGCTTCTTGAACGAATGCAAGAGAGGGTCGTGAGTTCAAATAGGGCTTCTTCTCTCTCAAACAACTTGTGGTCTCCTATACTACTCTCTACACTTCTCTTGTGCTGCTCTTTAACTGGGTTACTAAGCTTGTGATCACAATGTCTTGTGTAACAGAAACTGCTATGACATACGTCGCTACAGTGGGTACATGGACGAGATGTATTGCTTCGGCGATAGGGTGCTACAACAATAGATATACAATGAAAAATGGTGAGAGAGAGATTGAGCGGAAACTGAGCTAGGATTTTATAGAGGTGTGGCAAGGTTAGGGTATCAAGGGGTGAAAGGATAAATTGTAGAAGATGACATTGTTGTGATTCGATCGACGTTGTGACGATCTGGACGTGGTGTTTTCGGCGCGGTTTGATGCTTTGCATGCGGTGTCCATTGGTATAGAGAAGGTCGAGCTTATCGTCAAGTTGGGTAAGTTTCTCTTCGAAAGGTAGAGGCTAAGTTTAACTGAGTTGGCAAGTTGTCCTTTCGGTGGGAGCTTGAGGATGTTGGTTGGTGGTGAGGCGGGATGCGGCTTGTGTCTTGTCTTTCCAATGGTTGCCTTGGACGGTGTAGCTGTGGATCATGTTATTTTTGATGATATTGCGTCCATCATGGATTAGATGCTTGTTGCATGAAGGTCGTCTGCAATCTTGACAAGGTAATTGTAAAAAATAAACAGGTAGCTGGGAAGAATATACCTAGGTTTTGAAAGCGGTGGTGGCGTGTGAAGGGCTCCAATCGTTGGTTGAGTGGTAATTGTGGCGGAGAAGATGGCAGGAATCTTCGTAAGTACTTGATGAGTACTGTATGTGTTTGCCACTTGGAAACGGAAACGATTAATGACTGGAAAGTTTATGAGATAGGTTAGGATGCTTACCTGATGTTTGGTGCGGTTGATGTTCTAATATTGCTACCGTGAATCTTGTTTGCTACATATTGTGTAGACTCGGTTGGTTGTTGGGATGCTCCTCTGGCAAGTGGTCGTGCAGCAGATAGACTCTCAAATGATGGTCTCGCCAAGGATATCGGAGCACAAAACAGATATGACAATGGAGTGCAAGAATGTGCTGAGAAGCACAATGCCACTGGAGTGTATATGAACATATTGTATCGGGTGCGCTAGCGATAGAGTTGGTTGGCTTGCACATTTGAGTTTGCGCTTTTTGGAGGTGATGTTCTCTATCAAATGTAATTCTTTACTGCTAATCAAATTGTGATAAGCAGTTGAAAAGACAAAATAAAAGAATAAAAATAATAGTTTGAGTAAGAAGTATGTATCAGGTGTTTCCAACGGTGATGTTGAAGGACTCGAGGATAAGGCTTCGGTTCTGTGGGCTCCAGTTGTCAATGTTGTATTTGTGTTGTAGGCATGTCGTTTGGCATCTTTGGAGGAAGTTGAGAGTCGAGGTTTTGTGCTCGTGGGTCAGCTTATAAAGAATAAGAAATCGTTTCTTCTGTCATAAATTGGCAGGGTGTGAGGGGATGCTGGATTTGGAGATGTTGCACGGTTGTCCGCATGATGATATGTCGACCTGGCAATCTGGTCCAAGTGTGGGTGATTGAAGATCGAGAAACGGGTCTTATATCTACAATGGTGTACATCGATCTGAGCTACGGTGCGCTCAGAGATTGAACTTGTCATTGATGTCTTTGATGAGCATTCCATTTTTGCACTATGTTCTGTATCGTAGGTGGTACGACAGGGTGCTCCTACAGAAACAACGACAAGATTGTGTGAGCAGTCCGAGAGCGCTCATAGTGAGCAAAAAAAGATTACCTTAAATTAGCAATTTAAAATTTTAAAAAAAATATTTACTTAAATTGGATTTTAAATTGGATTTTCTAATGCGAAAGGTCTTAATTAGGAAAAAATATGGACCTATTGCCGTGCAAAATTTTACTCATTTCTCCGTTATGATGGTTGTAAATGATCATGTGAGTCATTGGAGATTCAAAGTGAAACTATAAAAAATGGAAAATAGGGGTCCTACAACTGTGGACCATGATATAAATTCCTCCTTTTTGACCACTCAAAATTATAACCTTGTCAGTCCCCGGATTAATTCGTTGGAAATAAATTGAGAAGGAGTTCTAAAAGTTGGAATGAATGAGACAAGAGTCAAATATACCACACATTTTTTAAGTGGCCTGATCATTGAATTTGAAGATTTATGGTTCTTGGGAGATATGCAAACATGATACGCGGAAGAGACTAAACTCAACAATCATATCACTTGGTATTATAATGACATTCCAAGTTCTAGTCTGCCTATTAAGTTTCAAGAAAGCTTGTACAATAGAATGGCTGGCACTACGGGCATGAGTTCGTTGAAGCTAAGTGTGGGGGCATGGACAAACAAATCCTCCAGCTCATGGAGCTTACACACGACCGCATAGACAAAGTATAAATGATTGCAATTAGTCCAAGACCGGCCGGATCGGTTGGCCTTCACCTGCATTGAAACAAAGTCCGGACATGTGCAAGCTGGAATTGAGCTGAGCGTAAGAATGTAGTGTTCTATGGCGTGGGTAGTGGAGGAGTCAACCTCAAGATCAACGATGCAGCCGAGGCTTGGAAAGGGCACCATTGTGCGCTTCCGAATTACTGCCTTCATCATAAGGGCTGAACCCCATCGCTGAAGCTGGGTGGCGATTGGCCCGTCGGAACGACGCTTGACCACTTTGGTAAAGCGCGACGTGAGATGTTTGTCAGCGTCCTCTGGAATTGGGTACGTAGCAAGGTCAATACCATTGACATTGGTCGATTGTGGACAAGGACAAGAAGAAGGACGAGATTGAGGTGAACAAACATCTAAATGGATATCTGGTATGCTCTCAACAAATTTGTATAATGCTTAACTATATTGTAATGAAACATTAGTTGCTTCTGAACATACAACATAAAAATTTGTCTTGTTTCTAGGGTATTGATTTAAAAATTATATACGGATGGTGTCATGGCAATATAAACGTTATATATAAAGGTTCGTTCATATATTTGTCACTTGTCCATTTCTCCCTCTCCATCTTCTTTAATCCCACATTCTCCCACAACCATTGTCTTATTATATTTCAATTCATTCTTGAAGTGTTGTATTGGCATAATCGGTATTCAAGGTTATCGGCTTATAGAACTATATGCCAAGTGTTGCAATACTTAATATTTTAAAAGTGCAAGCTCATTTTAGCAATACAGAGGGTTTAAATCCGTTACCATCTTGTTAAGCATGATGATAGTTCCTTATACACCAATTTTTAGAGGTAGTGGACGGGTGTAGCATATTCAAAACAACTGTGCAAAGAGTGGAGGTTCGAAATTTGCTAGATTTTTTGTGAACTTAAAATGTTTTAGATTGATAATCCGAATGGTCACTAAGAAGGTTTACACCACATATTGTTGTGGATAAAATAGAAAGTGAACAATATAAATATATCTAGTTTTTATGTGGAAATGAAGAGGTTATTTTGGTACCGTGCTCAACAATGAGTGACAATGTATGAAAATGTTTGACTTGGGTTGGTATGCTATTTTTCACTAAAGACAAGATAATTTTTTTAAGTATGAAGGGAAACAATACTACTGGCAAGTATTGAAAATTTCACATTCAATAGAGTGTCCTAGCAAAAGTTTTTTGGAGTTGCCCGAGGTGTCCGCTCTCCGCATTTGAAATTCCATGTGCCCATAAGTTTTTCATGAAATGTACAATTTAGGAAAATAATTGGTTTCCCACTAAGGTAGAAGTTTCTTGGAACTTCATCATGTTGCAACCATGTCGTCCATCCAGTGTCTATCTCCATATCTTCTCCTAATTCACTGTCCCTAATCCTTTCACCTTCCCATGCTGAGTATTACAGAGGATGGACTTTGAGGAGGACCAACCATTGATCGAGGGCTTATCGGAGGAGGTTGCCTTGCCTGAAAGAGTGGTAGATACAACTACTTCATCTCTAAGAAAGATTTGCTGGGTTGATCCGCGATTTTGCTGGTGAGATCTGCTTTAGTTATTGATGTTGTTATCGGAGGGTTTACCATTGGAGCCTTGCGTTGAATGATGCGGGAAGATGATGTGGATGTTTTTCTTGTCTTTGGATGCGTGTATTGTTGTCCGCCATGGAAGTCGGCAGCCGGTGCCGGCACCCTAGTTTGATTATCATGTTTTTGGTTACATGATCAAACCCTAGTTGGCGACACCGTAGAAGCCAAAACCTTAGAAGCCGACACTCTTCTTCCTTGATCCTGCAATCCTTGACTCCATATCCGCATGCAACGTCTAATGTCCAGCATAGTGGTCGGGTTTTCAGTATAGTGGTCGGGTTATTTGGGTTTTCTATCTATAAACGCCAAGAACAGTGGTCGGGTTTTCTGGCGGGCAGAACACTGTCTGGTAGATTCTATATGTCCCGATAGATCCCAAGTACCCAGATCCACAATCAGCGCTTGCCTGAACACCGTAAGCGGCACCTATCGGAACTCCAAAATTGGCGCCTACCTGAATTCCTCGTGATGGTGGTGGTGCACGAGTACCGATGAAGATGCTATCCCTTGAACTGATTGTCTGGTGGCTGTGATGGACGTGGATAGATTATTAACTCATACCGACCGCCCATCCGCTGTATACCACATATTTTTTTATTAGACATAGTAGATAAAACGTTAGCATGCGTTAAAAAAAGAAGACATATTAAGTACAGACAAGTTCTATGTCCATCTGATTCGGGTAGTTGCCGGTGCTTGTGAAGGCCTGCCGGTGCCGGCACCAAGTGAGAGGGCAAGTTGATGGTGACGGTGGGAGGCCGATGGTAGAGGTTTACTCGCCGGACCTTGTGTCTTTGGCTCGGGGGCGCAATTGTTCGGGTTCGCGACGTTGTCGATGAGATGAACTTTAAGTTCATGTCGATAAGATGATCATTGTTGGCTCGCGTTGAGAGCCGGCTCTTTGCTTGCCATGTTGCATGCCCCCATTCCGGAAGTCATCGATGATCTGTGAAGTCATCGATTATATTTCTGTCCAATTCAGGTTCGTGGAGGCATGCCGGTGCCAACACCCTTGTTGGAAACTAAGGTTTAAGGTTGGATGAGTTCGTACCCTAGTAGAGAAACCGGCTAACTTCTCCCTTGTTCCAAATTCGACGGATCTCTTCTTCCTTGGCCTGCCGGTGCGGGCAGCCTCGCGAAGTGGCACCCCAGCTCAAAATTAAATGCACTAAATGTGTACGCACTTCTTTGAGAATCATCAAGTTCCGAAATTGATGGGGCACATCGCCATTGGTCGTGTTGCTGGACGTCATTGTTGAATTCCGGCAGTTTGACTGCCATATTCCCTGGGGCGATTATGGACGTCATCAATGATGCCGACACTCATGTACCATTCTAATGGACGTCAGTGATGAACGTCCTTCCAATATTTTCTTTGATTAGTGTCCGATTCAGGTACTTGCTGGTGCATGTGGAGGCATGCCGCTGCCGGCACCCTTGCTTGACACTATGGTTTTTGGTTTCATGAGTTTGTACCCAAGTACGGAAGCCGGCACCCTTCTTCCATGATTCAAATGCGTCGTCTATATCACGCAAATTTTTCAGTCCAGAGAAGCCTGTCAAGGCCTGCCGGTGCCGGCGCTTAGCAAAGTAGCACCTCAACTGCCCGCACTCTGCAACTAAGTGCCGGCACATCTAACGTGCATCATTTCATCTCCTGTTGATGAAACCATGTTGATAAGTCATCTTCATATTTATGATGGAGTCTGATCTCAAACGAGTGCCGGTGATTGGGGAGGCCTGCCGGTGCTTGCATTTCTTCGATGTGCCAGAATATTTTCAAACAATATGGTGGACTTGATCGTTGGTTGTCAGCTCCGATCTGCCGATGCTGACATCCTAGTGAGGCCTGCCGGCACCAGCACCTTAGCATAGTCCCACCGCCCCTGCTCGCACAATGTATCAAGTACCGCCGGGTCGGCTGTACGATGTCCGTCATCGATGGTTGCCTGAACTAATGGTATGGTGGTGATGGCGATGGTGATGATGGCGATGGTATGAACTATGGTGGTGATGGCAATGGTATGGTGGTGATGGCGATGATATGATAGTGATGCCTGAACTATGGCGATGCGTGAACTATGGTGGTGATGGCGATGGTATGGTGGTGATAACCGATGGCGATGCTGATCCCCGGAACTGTTGTTTGGTGGCTAGGGGACGCAGTTGTTCTGGTTCGCAACGTTGTAGAAGTTTCGCTTGATTGGACTCGCTTGATTGGACTCGCTTGATTGAGAGGCGACACTCTGCATGCCATGTTGCATGCAGTGATGATTGAAGTCATCAATGAACCTGGAGCCAAATATTTTTTACGTGTGTCCTTCAGGTTCTTGAGTTTCTGGTTCCAGGTTCCAGGTTCCAGGTTCCAAGTTCTTTAAGATCCTTCATATTTTTTAGGTATGTCCTTGAGAACCTGGTTTCTTCAGGCTCATGAGTTCCAGGTTCCAAGTTCTAGGTTTTAGGATTTCGCTTGATTGGACTTGCGATGAGAGGTGGCACTTTGCATGCCATGGTGCATGCCGTGATGATTAAAGTCATGCGATGAAGTTATGACGTCGTCGTCAAATATTTTTTGTTGATTCTTGTTGGAAACCTAGATTTTGCTTGATTGCACTCGCGATGAGAGGCAACACTTCACATGCTATGGTGCATGCCGTGATGATTGAAGTCATGCGATGAAGATATAAACCTTAGCCGAATATTTTTTTAAGATTTAGTTTCGTGGAGGCCTGCCGATGGCGGTATCGGTACCCTTGTTGCAAACGTGGATTTCAGGTTCTAGACTTCGTACCCCAGTAGAGAAACCGGCTCTCTTCTTCCTTGATCTTTGGCGACGGCTCTCTTCTTCCTTGGCCTGCCGGTGTCGGCACCCTCCCAAAGTGTCAACCCAACTGCGTGCACAATGCACTAAATGTGCACGCATTCTTCTATTGAAGAAAGGGTTTAAGGCTTGGCGGCTGCAAGCACTAGTACAAATTGGGCAGCTTTTGACACTCTAAATTCAACATTTAGTTTGTAAAAAGCCTCACGACAGCCGCCAACATGGTAATAGAAAACTACGGCACCCTCTTTGACGTTGCATATTAGCTAAGCGAGGCGGACATCTCTTCATATTGAACCAGCTTACTTGTGTTGAGCTCAGTTTAATTACATGCTTGAGGCTAATTCCAGTTACATTAGGAAACACGTCTTAGACAACATCCCTCTAGTTTGAAGCTAACCGTGAGTGGGCTGCAGGATTGGCTAGTTTAATTTTGGATTAGTGGATATCACATCAATGGGCAACAGTGGGCGATCTCGAACAAGTGTCGGTGCCTGGAGAGGCCTGCCAGTGTCGACATCTCTTCGATGTGCCAGAATTTTTTCTGATAATATGGTGGATTTGATCGTTGGTCGTCAACTCCGAGCATGGTGATCTCCTAAACTGCTGGTGATGGTGGTGGTGCATGAGTTGATGGCGCTGCTGATCTCCTGCACTGTTGGTTGAAGCGGTGATGCATGAGTCGATGTCGATGCTGGTTCCCTGAACTCTTGGTGAAGGTGGTGGTGCATCAGTCGATGGAGATGATGATTCTCTAAACTTCTGGTGATGGTGGTGTTGCATGAGTGGATGGAGAGTTCATCTCTAATCGATGGTGAAAATGGTGGTACATGAGTCGATGGAGAGCTGATCCCTTGAACTGCTGGTGAAAGTGGTGGTGGATGAGTCAATGGAGAGTTGATCCCCTGAACTGCTGGTCATGGTCGTGGTGCATGAGTCGATGGCGCTGCTGATCCTCTGAACTGATTATCTCGTGGCTAAGAGAAGCAATTCTCTGGGTTCGTGACGTTTTCGTAGTTTCGCAACCTTATGGACTCGCGGCGTTCAGTAAATCCCAGCACAACCAACCTTTTTTAAACATTTTGGGACTCGATATTTTTGTCTCGAAAGCTTTATGGACGGTTCTAACATGCACTCACAGGGACCACATTATGAGAACTGTCACTTGGCGTGGATTTCCACTTGTCTATAAAGCTATCATCACATATGTTGGGACTAGTCGGGTGGCTGCCATGTTAATGTGTCGGTTCAAAATCGAAATGTCGGTTGATGGATCCATGTTGATAAATATTTATCAAATATTTTATGATGGAGTCCAATCTCGAACTAGTGCCGGTGGCGGCACCTCTTCGATGTGCAAGAATTTTTGGGTTGATCCTTGACAAGAATGGCAATATGTGTACAATGTAGGGCCTAGAGAGGGTCGAGAGTGAAAAAACGGGGCCTAGGAAGGCAACCCCCCAATCAAAGTCTAATCAGCATGAATGGATTGTTGGTGACCATGCTCAAAGTTTTAATCGTTTCCTCTAATTATGTTTGTGCAGTGATTGATGAAGATGACAATCCTATGGACGTTCAAACAAGTGTTGAGGATACTATTTCTGCGGACGAGTTGGACAAAAAAATGCATCTCATGGTTTCTGAGCAGTCAGTGAATATTTCATCAAGCTTGGAGAACTTACGGTTTAAACCAAAAAGCAAGTCTAAACTTCAAATTCCTCTTAGTCGGATGATCTCGTTAAATGTTATCAGACCATTTTAAAAAAACGATGTCATGAATCTTGCATCTCATTTTTTGAGTAACGGATATATGGATGGCAATGGCGTGTTTTATATTGCCTTAGAAGATCTTGAAGATAAGACTGTCGATGTGACAAATAAAGTAAAAGATACATGAAGCCCTCATTGGGTTGCAACAAATGCTGCTTTTGAGGATCTCCTTCTTTAAGATGAAGTTCTGAGGTATTTCTCCGGGAAGATGTTTCATGTATAGGATGGGAATCACCGTCTTTTGGCATGGATGCCAACAATCAACCGTAATCATTCTAACGATCCGACATGGCATTATGCAGTGAAATCAATCATTCTTGATGTTAATGGATGTGATGGGCCGCTTCTGACTGCTCTACACCAAGTGAATTGGTATGTTGGCCATACCCATTTCAAAATTCCTTCCATGCAAATTGAATTTTAAACTCTCATTCTATAACTTCTAATAATTATAATGATTCATTCATATATGGCAGGAGGAACCAAAAATGCCATGTGACTACCAATTTGGTTCACAAATTTTTTTGAGTTCAGAATATAGCGGGGCAACCTTTATCTTATTTCACAAATTTGGTCAGTAAGGAGGATCTTCTTGCTTCTGAGGCTAAGCAAAAGAGTAAGAATTGAACATGGTTCTCACTCACTTCAGAAGCTCTTAATGGAGTGTTGTATCATGTATTTTCATGTCATATCCATTTGTTTATCAATTTTTCTTTCAACAATTGAACTCTCCTATTTTAATCCATAGCTACTTTTACAATTTAACCTTTCATACATTAAATTCATTCTACAACAAGAGTTGGATGAAGCTGCTGCCACTATTGAAAGAAGATTTCATGAGAAGTATCTAGACCCCAAAGAATGGACTTCTCTCAAAGCTCATGAGTTTGTGTCTAAAGCGGTGTTGAAGATGAAGGTTCAATGCACATCGGAGTTAAAGAAGCAGCTATCCATTGCTGATCCTAAACACACCCCTGAATTTCTTCTACAAGTGAAGAAAAATTATGAAAATGCTGAGGAAACAGAGATGACACAAGAAAAATTATAGATGTTTGCTACCTCAGCTTTGGATTCTCATATGAAGGTGAAATGGTTTGAAAGATGGAATTCTTCTTCTACTCTACGTGCGGCTTTGAAGTTTCCAAAACCTCGGTATGGGGATGCAAAATCCCCCGAATGGCTTCGGAAGGCTACTTGGTGGGCTCAGGTTTGTTTTTCACAAAAGTGCTTCAATATTACCTTTAAATGATTTTTCTTCCTTTTAATATGTATACTAACAACTTTTTAATGTCATTTCAGCTGGCTTCTGAATCGGAGATAATCTTTGATGATGCCATTGCGGACATGGAAGTTACCATTGACTACCATCCAGATGGAAAAGATCCCATTCCAACCATTTTAGAATATATTGAGTAGATAAGGATTCAGCTATGGGATTATGGTTTCCATCGTCAGTTCAATGACGAGAAAGGTGTTCACAAAAACAATATCTTTGATAAATAGTATGGATTTTAGCTCGCCATGCAACGTTCGTTGTATCGATATTTCAAGTATATCCTTTTTCCTACAAAGGCAATTTCAAGATCTTCAGCTTTTTTTGTCAACTACTTAGATGTTGACAATGATGATTGTATGTTAACAAAAGGTATCATGAAATCTTGGGATTCCTTTCATTGGGAGTCATGTGGCTGGTATTTGGACTGCCCTGATAGTAGACCTCTTAGCTTTAACATTGGGTTTCGTGACAGTATTGAACCTGCATTGAAAGGTACTCAAGTTGTCCACAGGAAGGTAGTAGAAAATCATGTTGCTAAGAAAACTAGGCGGTCTAAGAAAAATATTCCAGAGAATTCAAATGATGCGGCAAGCGTCAATGCATTGAAACCCAAGACGAATTTGCCTTTTTCCTCAAATATAATAGTGAATCCTCTATCGTCATCAGAACCTATTGCTCAAAAGCCGTCTTCCGCTTCAACTCTTGCATCTCAACAATTGAAGTCAAAGAAGTCTGTCATTCTTCACAAAGTTGCTACTTCTGCAGCAAAACATCCTTTCACATTTATTTTTTTGGAACAAACCTCAATTCCAGATATCTTTGGGGTAGGCAATCACATCCAACCCTACTAAAATTGCACAAATTTGTAAACAAGGTATACACCCTTTCTTTCATTGCAATTGGTATATTTGAATTTTCACATTTCCGTTATGTATCACTAATTTTTTAACTATCATTTTGTAGGTCAAGGGTAATGTTGCAGGCCCTCTTTGTTTTGATACTTGTCCTCGTAGTAGTTCGGATTTGATAATTGTTGATCTCTCAAAAGGTCTTCATGTTCCAAAAATTTCTTCTACACCTTTAGACATTCCCTCTTCGAATGCATATGTTCAGTCTCACGTAGAGGTTTTTTTGAATTTGCAGAGGCATTTCTTCATACTGATAGAGCTACTTTGATTTTTCTTTCTAAATCTTAAGCAATCAAATATGATGTGAGGACGTATGCTTCAATTCATGAGTTTAAGATTTTGAAGGACTGGTGGGGCATCAATGAGCTACGACTTACTTCTCCAAATAATTCAGAGCTCACTATAAGTGAGTAATTATTAATTACAACTACTTTATGTTTTGCATTTATTTCATATTTTTTATACTTGATCGCATGTATTTTATTTACAGACTCATTGATTTTGCATTTTTCTTCTTATACATAAAAAGAAGGCATCCAATTCCTTCACATTTCAAGTAGGTTGTGAGTTGTCCAACTTTGATATTAATGTGAAAGAAGATGTTATACTATTCAATTTTATCTCAACTGACTCTCAAAAGATGAACGGAATAGTACCATGGAGAAGAGCCCGAGAGAAAGACCAAGTATTACACCAAATTCTTATTGAAGCCTTCATTAAACTAGGATCAGTGATTCTAAATGCTATTGTTGGCACAGGCGTTGCTCCTATCAACTTTATTTTTTTTGTAAATATTTTGGCATTTAACATTTCTAAATATTCGTTTAGGTGGTTTCAGGAGCTTCTATTTGAGCTGGAAAGCATTTGCATCGGCATGTTATTAGTTTTGAAGCTGATCCTTTGATTTTTGAGGCTATTACTTCTCTTATTTGAGATGAACCACCAACTTTGTCTATTCCTTCTAGAGCTTTTGATATCTTTGGTGAAGATGATGTTCCAATTCGTCAAGTTGCAAAGCACAATCGTTTAAGTAAGTAAGTTATTTTTTCCAATTGTTTGTTGTTTTTATACACAAATGATTTTCCTTTACTTTAATTTTAATTGACTTTTAATGGCAGATTGATGGCCTTTGTCCACTCTCCCCCGGATCTTTATACCCTTCCTACACATGCCGACAGTATTGCCCAAGCTTTTTCAGTAACACATTTTCCGCCTTTAGCTCGAAAGAAATGACGTTTCAACCTTCGAGTTTTTAACTATCTGGATGTGGAGGCTGAAGAAGGTAGTGAGGACTCTTCTACTGAGGCACGCAGTTGTAGTTTCATTGATTGATGCATTGGAGGTTTTCAGAGTTCCATATGTTTCTCGTAATTATTTTGTACTTGGTTCATTTTCTTTATACAGTAATGAAATTCCCAAGACAAATATACATGGATATTTTTGGGTTCGTATCATCAAACATGAAATAATTTTATATAGAATCTAGTTAGTTCATTTTCTTTTATTGTTGGTATTTAATATTGTAGCATGTGCATTTGAAAAATTTCCACATATGTCAGTACTAGTACTACGATAATAAGTGACTTTTAATTTGAAACAATAATAAATATTCACTTTGTTTTTCGTCACATTGGTTAAATTATGAAATTTTAAGATTTCATGATGAATATATGAGCATTTGTTGTATTTACATACCACGGTAACAGGACAATATTCACAATTAGCATTATTTATGAATTTTCAATAATCTCCATATCATCGGACGATTATAGGATTGTTTTCAAGCCAATTGCCCTAATTATCAAAATTCCATGCCTTTAGGCCCCTCAAGTCCACTCCTACAGTAAAAAAATCTCTCAGATTTTTATGCTCACCACTCACCACTCACGCCAACTGCTCTCTGACCACTCACATAATCAAGTTTTCCCCTACATAATTGATCAAGGTGAAGTGGCTGCTCTAAATCTATGTATTTTGAAGTAGCAGAATCGATGTTGTGATGAAGTAGCTAACATCAGTAGATATTGTATCACTATTTGGTGGATGTGTAGATCATAGTGGTCACTGTACCTGTTAGTGGCGTGTGTGATGGATGTTCAAGAATGTGTTTAGAACTATTAGTAGATATTCTAGTTAGTGATTGTGGAGATGTGAGTATGGTAGGTGAGTGCATCATGTACGACTAGTGGTGTTTCATGTATATCTAAAGATTGTGTGGAGAGGAGTGGGCAGTATCATGAGGGGTGTTGCATACTTCCTTTATTGAACTTTGTCTTGCAAAGAAGGCTTCCAGTTCTAGTCGCCAATACGTAGGGTCCCTCGCTCAGCTGCCCTCAAATAGATATGAAAATCAAGCATCACAAGTATAAGCTTCATAAGATCTATTGCCCTCAAGAAAAACTCAGTATGCCCAGCTCATAGCACGCATCATCTTCTACGATAGGTTTACAATACAGTTGTAAGTGAGAGCAGCAGCTGCGCCCAGCCAGTGAGCCACAACTGCTCTTACGACTCCATTTTGTGACTAACTCCCCAACTTCCTAATCACAATTGTTGGAGCTCAAACACCTCTCATCCTAACTCAAATCAATATATACATAGAATGCTACAAGTAAATAAATCAACACTCTTTAGTTCTATTTTTGAAAGTACATTGCATGTACAGTAGGGTGACATTCAAATTGGCGTTTGGGCAATTCCAGGGATGGTGTCCCACACTGCTGCCAACTTTGACGCCCTCCACAGGGCTGAAAAATTGTTTTTTTACCCTGAAATTTTGGGAACAGCATCACCTCTATGTTAAAAACATGCATACCAAATTTCAAGTCCAGAGGACTTATAAAACAAAAGATATTAAAAATTAACCACCATGGGGTAGATGTGAGAAAAGTTTCTCAACCGCCAACTTTGACACCATCCCAAGGATTGAGGAAATTTTTTTTGCCCATGGAATTTTTGGAGTGAGAACACCTTTATGTTGATTACATGTGTGGAAATTTTCAAGTCCAAAAAATGCACCAAAAAAATCACATCCCAAATCTACCAACATGTGTAATTGTGAGAAAAAAGGGAAAAACCATTTTACTACTTCCAACTTTGACACCCTCCTTAGGATTGAGGGTTTGTTATTTCAACATGAAATTTTTGACACATGGTAACCTTTATGTTGATAACATGTGGGAAAATTTTCAAGGCCAAAAAATGTATTCAAAAGAAGATATTCAAAATCTACTAACATGGGGGTTAGTTGTGAGAAAAGTTTCACAGCTGCCCACTTTGACACCCTCCCAAGAATTCAAAAAAATTTATTTGTCCATGAAATTTTGGGTATGAAGTCACCTTCACGTCAAATACAAGTGTGGAAAATTTCAAAATCCAAAAGATTTACACAAAAAAACATATACCAAGTCTACCAACATGTATTGTTGTGACAAACAAAGGGGAAAGTTTACCACTACTTCCAACTTCAACACCCTTCCTAGGATTGAGTTTTTGTTGATACATAATGAAATTTTGGCCACAAGATCATCTCTATATTGGTAACATATAAGATAGATTTCAAAGCCAAAAGATGTATATACAAAAAAAATTATTCCATATCTACGAACGTGTATGTTCTCCATTAGCATCAATCACCGCTTGTAACCTTGAGGGCATAGAATGACATAGTTGAAGGAGCTTTGTACCACTAACCAAATTCCACTCTTTTTCAAGAACCACCTTCATCACTTCTAAGTTTCTAGGGCATTCCTTGCCATGTCGCACAACATCTTTTAGCATCCTCCAGACATTCTCGATTGGATTGCGATCGGGAGAGTTTGCAGGCCAATTGAGCTTTTCGAGTTGGTGGGTTTGTCTCCATTCTTCACATGTTTTGCTACGATGAACAGGTGCACCATCTTCCATTAGTACTCCTTCTGGAAGTCTACTCAAGAAATGAATCAATTCGCCATCGTAGACCACTTCAACAAAATCTTTAGCAGAACGTTGAGTTTTTGGCATAAAGACAAGTTGTGACTTTTGTCCTCCAGCAAATGCACCCCAAATCATCAAAGATGTCCGTCCACTTTTAAAAGTAGGAACTATACAACTTGATGAATAACGCCCATATGCACTTCTTCAAACATGAATTTGCCGAGAACTTTTTCCAATCTCAAAAGTAGATTCATCTGTCCAAACAATATGCTCCCACTCTTTTGGACACCATCCATGGTACTTTTGAGCAAAAGCTAACCGTTGAGACATGTGATGGGATGTCAAGAAAGGTTTTTTGACTGCAATTCGACTAAAAATACCACTTTTATGTAATACCCTTTAAAAAGTACGTCTACACACTTGAGTACGGCACATATTAGTAATCTCTGAGACCGAGGAACGATGATGAGTTTTTGCATAACGCACAATATTATTCACATCTCTCTCACTAAGTTTTTTAGCGTGACTTCCACCGCAAGGTTTGCGCTTATAAGTTCCATCTTCTTTAAACGTTTTTACTAACCTCTGAACTATTCTAACAGAAACTCCAGTAATGGCTGCAATTTGAACTCCTGTATTTCCTCCCTCACTCTAACCTATAATGCGAGCACGGATTTCATCTGAAATTGCCATTATAGACTATTTTTTATGATGTTGATACAATACTAAATGCTGTTCAATAAGTAATCAATATAACACTCAACCTATGGCAATTGGATTATATAATTCAGTAAACACAAAGGACTCAGCTTATGACATGTGCACTAAATAAATCAATCAACAACATAACACTCACATTGGCATGTGCATTAGGTGATAACCATGGCATGTGCATTAATTGAGTGAACCAAAAAATACTCTTGGACATACTCATGCCACATGTGATTCGTCAACACTCAGTAAACTAGTCAACAACACTCAACAAAAAAAAATATATATCCACTCAATAAATCAGCCTATATGTGATATGCCCACTCAATGGATCAGCCCATATGTGATATGCCCACTCAATGGATCAGCCCATATGTGATTTGTCTACTCAATCAGTCAACAACACTCAGCCCATATCTAATATGTCCACTCAATACCATTTCAACATTCACTCTCAATACCATCTCAACATTCACTCTATTACAAATCACATGACAAAATACACACAACATTTCCTTTACATAGTGCTCAACAGATATTTGGAGGAGAAAACTCGTCATACGTGCATAATGCACACCAAACCTTATGACAAGTGGATTCTTCTACACAAAACAACTCTGCAATTCTACATGTAGATTTCATTGATCTTTTCAAGATGCATTTATGTTTAGTAGCTTAGTCACATGAATAAAATCAATAAAGAGTACGAGGTGTCAAAGATAATTTGACATTCTCAATATGCCCCTTCAATATAGTTTCTCATTGATACAAACATTGGTAGATATGGAATAATTTTTTTTGTATATACATCTTTTGGCTTTGAAATCTATCTTATATGTTACCAATGTAGAGATGATCTTGTGGCCAAAATTTCATTATGTATCAACAAAAACTCAATCCTAGGAAGGGTGTTGAAGTTGGAAGTAGTGGTAAACTTTCCCCTTTGTTTGTCACAACAATACATGTTGGTAGACTTGGTATATGTTTTTTTGTGTAAATCTTTTGGATTTTGAAATTTTCCACACTTGTATTTGACGTGAAGGTGACTTCATACCCAAAATTTCATGGACAAATAAATTTTTTTGAATTCTTGGGAGGGTGTCAAAGTGGGCAGCTGTGAAACTTTTCTCACAACTAACCCCCATGTTAGTAGATTTTGAATATCTTCTTTTGAATACATTTTTTGGCCTTGAAAATTTTCCCACATGTTATCAACATAAAGGTTACCATGTGTCAAAAATTTCATGTTGAAATAACAAACCCTCAATCCTAAGGAGGGTGTCAAAGTTGGAAGTAGTAAAATGGTTTTTCCCTTTTTTCTCACAATTACACATGTTGGTAGATTTGGGATGTGATTTTTTTGGTGCATTTTTTGGACTTGAAAATTTCCACACATGTAATCAACATAAAGGTGTTCTCACTCCAAAAATTCCATGGGCAAAAAAAATTTCCTCAATCCTTGGGATGGTGTCAAAGTTGGCGGTTGAGAAACTTTTCTCACATCTACCCCATGGTGGTTAATTTTTAATATCTTTTGTTTTATAAGTCCTCTGGACTTGAAATTTGGTATGCATGTTTTTAACATAGAGGTGATGCTGTTCCCAAAATTTCAGGGTAAAAAAACAATTTTTCAGCCCTGTGGAGGGCGTCAAAGTTGGCAGCAGTGTGGGACACCATCCCTGGAATTGCCCAAACGCCAATTTGAATGTCACCCTACTGTACAAGCATTAGTTTATGATGGAACAATGCCAAGTCTTATGTTAGTGTAAAATAATATATTGTCATATTTTAGTATGAGATAAACAACAAGTTTTGATATATTACTGTGCATATCTTGTATTGTCAAATATCATGTTCAATTTTTTAATCTAATAGTCAATGATATTGTAAAATAATTTTAAATCATAAAAGAAGTTAGGAATTGTAAAAACATTTGATTAGATTTTTGTAATTTATGAAAAATAATATTTTTGACTCCACACACTTTATCATCAACAATTTGATGGGCCCCTTTTTTAATATTTTAATTTCAAATTCTTTGACCTAAGCTTTAACTGATCTAAACGGTTGTACACATATTATTAAATTCAAAATGATTTTGAAGCTGGATAAATAGGCATCGATATTATACTCGATCGTAATTTGTTTTGAAAACCTATCAATCAAGCATTGTTGTAGAATATTCAGTAACAAAGTTGTAAAGGTCAAGTTATAGATACATCTTTATGTTGTGATAGAGGCATTTCAATAATCAAACTATGCTGTAAAGAATGGATTCATTTGTTGAGAATCACAAAATATGCAATTGAAGTGTTTCTTGGCATAATATTGTAATATTTTTACCACTTTGGCACTGATTGAGTAACATTAAATATCTTTTTGGATTTGATTTTCTTATCAATCTCAAAAATTAACATGAATATTATGTTGTTTCAAAAACCTAAATATAGAAATTAGAATAAATATTTGCCAAAGTGATAAAGAACTACATTGTAGAATTATTAAAAAAACTAGTTCCAATTTAGATTCAATGTAGGGATTCAACTTCAAAATTGGTTATTAATTCTATGATAATTTGCAAATGATCATAGATTTATGCTTAGAAGTTTTTTAGAATTATTATATACCTCACAAAATGCTAATTTTGTATTTCTCCAACTAAGTACTATAGAATTCCTACTACTTTATATTTAATTTTTGAGGAAAAAAATGAATTAATTGTATAATAAATTCACCTTAGGCATGAGCATATTAATAATTCTAATCAATGTGCATTTACTTTCTGTCTACTTGAATTATATAATTTTCCTCTAGTGATTTTTGGCATGGGTGCAAGTCTTAAACATGATCACTATCTTCATAAGCACTTAGGGATGAAAAATCACTACCGGACTGACATACTTAAAGGTCATATTTAGTTATATCCAAAGTTAGAGGCCTCGCAAAGCAAAGATTTTCCACGTTTTGTTCTTTTAGCAAGTAAAGATCACAAACAAAATAATTATGGCAACTATTTTGAGAATTATTTTTTGTCCAATCCAACCTTTCAGTATAGTATTCTAAATTCTTTAGCACATGGAGTCCACCTTTAATAAGAAACAATGAAGATAGTATTCCCTATTTAGGTTTTGGTGAGTTGTGTAGTAGTGCTACCCTAAGAGACTCTTTGTATTTGCTAGTCAATAAGGCCAATGCTACTATTTTTCTTCTTTCTTCAAAACTACCTTTGAAGGGCCTGTTAACCCTTCAGCGCCCAAGAAGCCCGAAATGGGACTCCGGAGGTGCTAAAATTCAATTTGCATGAAATCCATGAGGAACTAGGCTTCAAGATACGAGGTTTAGATTTGCGCACTCATTACACAAACACTTTCCAACAATCAAAGCATGATTTATATTTATAGAACTTTTTGAAAAGCTAGGAATACAACACAAAATACACCAAGTACACTAAAATATAGGGAATATAGTGAATACTATGCCACATACCATGTTGTATTTCACACACATGCACATTGATTTTGGTCCAAAATTTTGTTTGAACTTTGTCCTTAAGACATTCTTCATTGTTTTGTGATTGTTGATCTCTCTCCTCACATACAAAATTTCCGTTTTGATTCATATAAGGTTGTCACATTTTTGTATACAATCAAGTAGAAAAAAGAAAAAAGAAATCACCAATAATTGTGTATAAATATTTTCTTCAAATATGATATATCAATGCAAAGCTATCAACCTAGTGCGCATGTGAATTGCTCTTATTCAAAGTAAAAAGATTCTTGCAAGATTCTATTGATGGTTGAAGTAGTACACCTTCCAAATTCCACAGTTTTCTCTAACAATATACGATAACTTTAAACACTATAATCTATTCCATCAATTGTTGGATGTTGTGCTTAATTTCCCCAATGTTGAGGTCATGGGTTAAGTTCAATTTTGTAAGGTTAGATATTAATATTAGTCACTAGTAGTTGGCGCTTGCTTTGCAATGCATTAGTTCAACCATTTTAATGTAGTTTTTGTATCACAAAATATTAAAAAAAGGTAACAATAATCTACATAAAATATAAATATGCCTTTGAGACCTATGCATGGATTTTAATAATGTAATAGAATAGAATAGAAAAAATAAATTAGATTTTAGATTTTTTGCATTTTAACATGGGATTTCAAAAATGTTTTGAGCATCAAATAATTTTGTAATAAAGAGTTTCAAATTTGTTCTAGACAAGCACAAATTGCAACACACAAATGCAAATTTTACACATCCACAAATTCAACTTGCAATTACAATCTCAATTTCACACATCCACAAACTCAATTTGCAATCTCACCTCAAAACTTGTAATTTCAATCTCCACAACTCAAATATGCAATTTTGCAACTCCAACTTTGTATGCCAACCTCCAAGATCACAACTTTAACTTCACAACTTTTGTACTCCAAGTTTACAACTCATAATTTACAATTCAATCTTTGAGTGCTTAATTCAAAAAATATTTTGAACGTCAAATTTGTAATCAAGAGCACAAATTGCAACACACAAATGCAAATTTGACACACCAAGAAACTCAAGACCCTAAATTTCAAAAAAAGCACAATAAACCAGACAATAATTAGCAATTGGCGCTTGCTTTGCAACACAAAAGTCCAACCATTTCAATGTAGTTTTTATTTTACAAAAAAAAAAAAAAACATGATTGAGAACACGGTTGACCGCACAATTAACTGCGCGGTTGACTACAACGTTTCTATAGTTCACCGCACGGTTCACTGCGTGGTTGATCGTTGCGTGGTTCACTGTGTGGATTATGATTTTAGTAGTATGATTGTATTTCCATCTGATCCGGTTCTAAGAAATAAATTAGCAGAGTTCTTGGTTTTTCGAGAAACATCCCTGGGCGGTAAAGGGTTAAAGCCTTCAAAGTAATCAGAAAGCAATGCCATACTAAGGTAACCCCCTTACTCATAACCAATATGTATAAAATTGGATTATTTCCAACCTACTTCTATCCCATTAACAACTCGTTCAAATTTAAATGGAGGTTTGCTATTAGTTAGGAACTCTTACTTTTGGTTAGTGCTTATGGCGGGTAACTATTAGCGGCTGCTGGCTAAACATGGCAACACACTTCAAAAATTCATAGTTGATTCACATTTCATCAAAAAATATGAAATCACTTGGGTTGAGTTTATAATTCTATTCACTATCACTCGAAATCAAGCGTAAAATTCTTTCATCTCTCCATACATCCACATTGCTTAACTTGTTGGCTATGAAGGGTTGTACCTTAGATGGACTATGGTAATTTCCTTGGTAACCAACCAAATCCGGTAACTAGCACCTATGCAATTGAGGTATGTCCAATCCACTTCATCCCATTACCACCCACTCAAAATGGAAGTTTGCTATTAGTCATAATACCATACTTTTGGTTGGCGCTTACACGGGGTACCTATTGACGCCCCCCCCCCCCCGGCTAAACATAACATCACACTTTGAAAATTCATAACTAATTCACGTCTCATTGAAAAAACATGAAATCACTTGGCTTGAAATCCTGATCCAATTGGATACTATTGAAAAATAAGCTAGTTATTATTTGTTCTCTCCATGTATGCACATTGCTTAACTTGTCGGCCATCGGGGGTTTACCTTGACCCTTTACAGACAACCATGCCCGTTCTGGACACTATTCGCGTGAGATCACAAGATCCCAAGAGCACTTCAGCCATGCAATTCACAAGAGTTCGGCCCTCACCGCAACTTTTTGTGGAGAAAGCTAATCCACCAAAGCTGCCATTGTCATCAAAGGCGACCAAAAAGGAACTCAATTTCTACATATTTTGGAGATTCTAAAGATAGATTCTACGGATTTTGTAGATGCAGGACCAAAAATTTTAGACAAGGGTGCTATTGAAATCGGTCTTGATGCGCTCAATTATTTAATTGGGCCACACTAATTCCTCCGTCGTCGCTAAAGGGTTAACGTGCAGGGCTTGAGCCAGCTTCTTCATCTCCCGCAACAGCATCAGTGCATTCTGAAGAAACCAGTAAAGAAATGGTTGCATCTGCCATCATCGCGCTTCATGGCCATCGCCGCCATCGTGTGTCGTGACCCGTCGCTCCCCCCTCGTGTCACTCGCCACGCCCACCGCCCTGATCTGCACACCACAACGATCGACGACGTGCTCCAAAACAATCATATACTTCTGAACGCAACTCTCACATTGGTCATGCATCGTGCGCAAGAAGATCCAATCTCCACTTTTAACCTGCATCAGTCATACTCACCAGTCATAAACCTGCATCGGCAGTCATGTTCCCCATCTCTAGTCCTCATCACTGAAGCTGAGGAGTCGCTGCGGGTTAGTTTCAAGATCATCGAGTGTCCAAACTTGCAGTTTTGGCGTTTCTTTTCTTGGTTTCGATGGGGATCTTGAGTGAAATTTGAGTCTTGGAGGTTGGGTTTTTGTGAAGATCAGGTTTTTTTTATGGCAGTGGCGTCGATGAACCACAGGCGGCATGACGAGGAGGGGAGTGCGCGGGAGAGCCGGGAGTACGACGCGAAGCCGGAGAAGGGGTGGGGCTGGGTGCGGCGGTCGGTGAAGTGCGTGCTGCATGAGCAGCGGCTGTGGTGCGTGGTGTTGGGCGTGGTGCTCACGTCGGCGTTCTTCTTCCTGCAGCCGAGCTATGGCTTCCAGTATGGGTTCCTGCAGCGAGATCTTGAGCCGGTGCGAGATCTCGTGCAGCAGCACCGGAGGGTGGCGTCGGAGATGGTCATGCAGCAGCAGCCTCGGATCGGTGCGAAGGTGCCGCTGGGGCTGAAGAGAGCGGGCGCGAAGCGGATCGTGGTGACAGGCGGCGCGGGGTTCGTGGGGAGCCACTTGGTGGACAGGCTGATGGAGCGCGGCGACAATGTCATCGTGGTGGACAACTTCTTCACGGGCAAGAAGGAGAACGTGATGCACCACTTCGGCAACCCAAGGTTCGAGCTCATCCGCCACGACGTCGTGGAGCCGCTGTTGCTGGAGGTCGACCAGATCTACCATCTCGCCTGCCCCGCGTCGCCTGTGCACTACAAGTTCAACCCTGTCAAGACTATCATATCCTTCGTCACACATTTCCATGTCATCTTTTCTTTCACTGATGTATTTGCTATTCCTAGATCCGTCTTTGTAGGATTCTCCTTGATTCTTTACCACAAGACCAATGTTGTGGGCACGTTGAACATGTTGGGCCTGGCGAAGCGTGTTGGGGCTCGTTTCTTGCTCACGAGCACCAGTGAAGTCTATGGAGATCCGTTGCAGCATCCTCAGAATGGTGCGTCGTGCTTCACCTCATTTTTTTCAAAGCAATCAACACAAGTTTTGTTTTGTATTAGATCTTGATCTAGACTGTTTCACCTCTCTAGTGTTTCTCCCCACCTGATCTGCCGTTGTTATTTCCAACTTCTAAGCGGATGTGCTGCGTGTGTGTTCATGCTGGGTCTATATTCTCCACAACCGAATATCAGAGAGCTACTGGGGGAACGTGAATCCTATCGGTAAGAGCTTCTCTCCACCCATCTGTGCTATTCTTGCAAAGCTAGTTCTGTTCAGGCCGGTTGTAGACTCTGGCTCAAAAGCGAAGTTTCTCTTCAGGTGTGCGGAGTTGTTATGATGAAGGAAAGCGGACAGCTGAAACTTTGGCCATGGATTACCATCGAGGTGCAAAGGTTGAGGTGCGGTTCATCAGTTCTATCTTCCAGTAGCTTTCTTTGCATGAATGATCACGTACAGTGGTATCACTTTTCTGCCAGGGCTGTTGAATTTGTGCTAGGAATGAATCGTTGCTTCACATTTGGATGTTTCTAGCTTTAGTTATTATGTGGAACATCGTCATGGCTCATATTGTGATGGAATGAATAGGTGCGGATTGCTCGGATTTTCAATACTTATGGACCTAGAATGTGCATCGACGACGGGCGAGTGGTCAGCAACTTTGTTGCACAGGTTTGCAACCCTGAAACTTTGTTTGGAAATTCTGGTCAACGTGGTTCTTTTTGGGGTGCATTTTTGGAACCATATTCTCTAGACTTTTTCACGCCAACGAGGATTTCAAAACAACGTCTAAAAGGTGGTCTTAGGAACCGCAACAAGAAGTAAATGCTGCCCGTTTGTACCGATTTTGTGTAAGCTTAGAGATTGGTGGTACTATGTATGCTTTCAATTCACGTCCTTCACAGGGTGACGACAGTCTTGAATCTTTGAGAGATGTGGCATCTTAGACAGCATTCATTCTTTGCCACAGGCGCTGCGGAAGGAGCCAATGACCGTTTACGGTGATGGCAAGCAAACCCGGAGTTTTCAGTATGTGAGCGACCTGGTAAGCACTCATGTCTTTCCATGGGGTAACTTGTCCACTCACATATAAGTTTCGTTGAATCAGTGGATAATCAAATCTCAAATTGTCTGCTGCGTTCGAATCTATTTTGTTCCATGTTTCTAGTTGAGGACGTAAAGCCATTGATTATCTTCTCCGATTCCTGATCAGGTTGAAGGCCTTATGCGACTGATGGATGGTGAGCATGTGGGCCCATTCAACCTTGGCAATCCTGGCGAGTTCACGATGCTGGAGCTTGCAGAGGTTGGCAAACACTTCTTCCAAACAACCTTAAAAGCTCATTGAATCCACTCACAATTTCCATCAAATAAAGGAAAAGTGGAAAAAGAGGCTGGCAATCAGTATCCTCACAACTTACATTAACTTAGATTCCTTCGCTGAAAGTCGTTTTTTTTGTGGTTCTGGTCAGGTTGTGAAGGAGGTGATTGACCCTGCTGCCAAGATAGTGTTCAAGGAAAACACGCAAGACGATCCTCACAAGAGGAAACCCGACATTTCAAAAGCGAAAAGACTGCTCGGGTGGGAGCCAAAGATCCCTCTCCGAGAAGGCCTTCCCTTCATGGTGACAGACTTCCGCAAGCGAATCTTCGGTGACAGCATAGAAGCGCTCCGAGAAGACGGAATGGGAGATGCAAGGATCACACAGTCTGAGTAGACGGAGTCTGGAGGCTCTGATTTTATCTTAGTTCTAGGACCCTACAAACACACAGATGCTGAAGAAATCATGGAAGAAAATACTATGTTGCTTAGGCTGGGCATCAAGAGCTCCATTCATTCGTGTAGGATTCTATTCGTTGATCACAATTTAGCATTCTATTAGAAACATGATTTAATGTTACCCTACACTTTTTGTATCGATTGAGCGGGTAACTAGACTCAGGTTGACTTCGTCCTAAAACATTCAAAGTATATTATTACACATCGATAACATTTGAAGATTACTAGTACTACTATAATATTTGGCTGTGAGTTTAACTAGGCATTAGTAATGCTTGATAGTCTTCATGTGTTGAGATTCCACTATATCGAAGGTAATGTCAACATTGAAAACTACTCTACAAACTTTTTATATCAACCTCTGGATTCTTTTCACTGTTTTCAAAAAAACAGTTCAGAATTGGCCATTCTAGTGCCAAAAGAAAAAGAAAAAGAAAAGTCACATATTCGTCTTCGATTGTAGAAACGCCATTTCGACTGCTAAAGAACATGCAATAGACTAGAGGATTTTATGATGTAAATCATTATTGATTATGGTTCCAACAACAGTAACATTGGGTTTAAAAGTACATACATTTCAAATGACATGGCTTTGAGGTTTCTCAATTGAATTCATGAACACCATTTGCCATAGTTTGATGGACCTAAGCTTTGTTTGGAATAAAATTGAACAACTTAATCAACACCATAAATGTTTTTTTTGACCCTTTACAGACAAGATCAACCATGGACAGAAAGTGAAATGTATCCGTTGCCTTGATGATGTTCTACAAAATCTATGATGCTCATAGATTCTTCCATAGTCCAAAATTTGCTCGTCCTTAAAGGATTAATAAGTGGTGTGGTGTAGAAGGCTCATTGAAACTAAGGCTCATACAATAAAAATTTCTACCTTTAGTAAAATTGTGTAAACTTCCACAAAGATGCTATGGGCCAATGGAAAAAAGAACAAAAAAATCCAAAAATAGAATAAATAATTAAATGTTATAGAACCAAATAAAGAAAAAATAAATAAACATTATAAAACTTCTTCTCTTCTTACTTATAATCTAAGCAATAGCCTCGCCAAGTGAAGCCACACACATAATTTCGGCACACCATCTGTAGCCACGTAGAGGAATCATGGGGACTTAACTAGGACTTAACAAAGAGATATTGGGCAGAGTTTCCGAGGAGGAGGATGGGGACTTAAATGGAGACAACCCATGGGTAATTAAAAAACGAAAAAAAAAAATGTCGTTAAAAAGGAAAAAAAGTAAAAAGGAAATGGCATACTCAAAAAACGTTTCTTGACAACTTAGACGCGAGTGAGTTTTGGCGCCACAATTTCGTAGCATGACGCAACTAGCGATGTGAAATGACATGAATCCATTCCGGTCACGGAGAGAACCGAGACAGTGTTTTGTACGATGCGAAATTTGTACAATCATCTCAACACAATCGGCAATCCGCACCTCATTTGCTCATTAGTTAGTCTGTAGGAATTCGTAGCTTCACCTTGAAGCTCTCCTCATCGCCAACTTGAAGGTGGGTCCTTCTGCCTCTTCGCCTTCGAGTTGGGTTTTGGGTTCCGGGGTTTTAGGGTTTAGGGTTTATCGCATGAGTCGCTGAGGCGTCGCATTCAAGTGTAGGTGCCATGGCGGAGGATATGGTGGTGGACACGGTGCCGCGCAGCCTGTCCGCCGCGCAGAAGGGCAAGGGCAAGATCGAGATGGGCAGCGGGCGTCATGTCAAAGGAGGCCCGTGGGTGGAGAAGTATCGACCCACTTCTCTTGCGGATGTGGCTGCGCACAAGGACATCATCGACACCAGTACGCGCCACTTACTTCCTCTCTGGTTGTAGCGTAGAACGAGATGTTGTGTGTTGCATTCTTAACGAAGCTCAACTTAACTGGTTACTTTCTAGTTCTGTCTTTGCGTTGAAATCAATGCTGCATTTGGAAGGAGAGCTACATTAGTGTAGGGTTTGGAGCCCTAATGAAGCTGTAATTTTCATCATTCTTGAAAGTGTTCCTTTGATGACATTGATATTGGTGTTTTTGGTCGTGAGGGTTTTTACAGTGTGGGAGGTAGTGAAAAATCTTAAGAAGATTTTCTGGCTGAAGTTGCAATTTTTGGTCATTCGGGGAGGGTTGGTTTCCATGTGAAAGGGTTTTTTTTTATGAAGATATTGATGTTGGTGTTGTTGGTTGTGCGAAGTTGACAGGTTGACTGGGGAGAATCGGCTCCCTCACCTGCTGCTGTATGGTCCGCCAGGCACGGGCAAAACGTCTACTATTCTGGCAGTGGCGCGGAAGCTGTATGGCGCCCAGTACCAGAACATGATTTTGGAGCTGAATGCTTCGGATGATCGCGGAATTGAGGTTGTGCGGCAGCAGGTTCAAGATTTTGCAAGTACCAAGAGTATATCCTTCGGGTAAATTTTTTTGTTAGTCCAATCTCGTGTCTGTATATGGGTTGTTGAAGCCTGATTAATTAATCCTTGCACAGAATTACTTATCATCTCCTACGACATGAGGCTTAGATTTTGCAACTCCTGCCCGAGTAAAACCACAACTATCGTCTGTGTTCTTCATGTCAAGCTTTCTCTGTTGATATGTTGATATGCAGGCCCAAGGTGAACGTGAAACTCGTTATTCTGGACGAGGCAGACGCAATGACAAAGGAAGCCCAGTTTGCACTGCGTAGAGGTAACATCACTCCTCTGATTTGCGTGTACATCGCTTACATTATGAAACCTCGTCATGCTTTAATCCGAAGCTCTTGAAGCCTCACAATCAAATGGCGCTATTGATCATATAATAATTTGACCCTTGAATGCTTTAGATCGTTAGTATTTCAGGTCTATGAGACTAGTGTTTTTACACTCACATGTTTCGTTGCAATTGCAGTCATCGAGAAGTATACGAAGAGTACCAGATTTTGTCTGATTTGCAACTACGCCAGCAAGATCATCCCAGCGCTGCAGTCTAGGTGCACTAGGTTCAGATTCGCTCCACTGGATCCTTCCAACGTCACAGAACGTCTTCGCTATGTCATCCAACAAGAAGGGTACGATCTCCTGAATTTCTGCTGAGAAATTGATGTAGGAGATCCTGAAATCTGCTTGTAGTTCTGAAAAACTCATTTCCAACACGAGTTGGAAGGATCTGTAATGCTTGGTTTTAGACTTCTCTAATTTGTTCAATCCGAATGACGGTTTTTTCCAAGTGCTGACAGTATTTAGCGGGTTCTGTATTTGCAGTTTGGATGTGACTGATGGCGGATTGGCAGCTATAGTGAGACTCGTGAATGGGGATTTGCGCAAGGCCCTTAACATCCTTCAGGTTGTTGCTCACTTCATGTTCTGGGAAGTGAGGTGGATTGTGATGATGTGTTTTTGCTCTTTAACAGCTAAGTTTAAGCCTAGAGGACTGGAATCAGTTGGCTTTCATTCTCGTTGTTCAGTTAATTACTTCTCTCATCCTTCCTGTTGCAGTCTTCTCTACTTGATTTTGACGCTAATACCAGTTGTGAAGAGATTGACATCTGGCTCTTACTGTGAAGAGATCATGAAATGTTTCTAGTTAGCTCAATTATTCCTCACTGGACTCCAATAATTGTGGTTTTACTGTACCTTGTGTGTTGTCACAGTCGGCACAAATGGCGAGCCCTCACTTGACCGAGGAAGCTGTGTACTTGTGCACCGGCAATCCAATGCCAAAAGACATCGAGCAAATTGCTTTTTGGCTTCTGAATGAGCCTTTCGCTACGTCATACCAAAGTATCCAACTGAACACATGCCTATGCTTTAAGAGTTCACGTATCTTGCTCTGTTCCTGATGATACAGGGGTATTCGGATTTCACTTGGACGTCTCACTCATCATACTGTTTTTTCCTCCAACTGAAGATTGTGCATTTCTAGACAATACGGTAGCTTCGATGATCTGAGTTTTCTGGAGGGATGAGTTATTGAGCTGCGACTCATGCACATTTGATTAGTCCTCTCTATCTGAATGGATGTTCCTGCTCACTTGCTTCAGTTTCCTTAACCTTGTTGAACAGAGATAACACAGATGAAGACAAGCAAAGGTCTGGCATTAGTCGATGTGGTTAGAGAGCTTCAGCCGTAAGTGCACGTCCCATCCTGAAATTAATTCCATATTTCTGCTAACACAACGAGTCTCTGACGCTTAATAAGATGTCATTCTTGGAATCGCTGTATTTGTCCTGCTTCCTGTATTTGACCAATTCTATTACTGATATGTAATTTTCCTGTGGCAGGTTTGTTTTTAGTATTGACATGCCCCCAACTGTGAGAGTTCAGCTGATCGATGCTCTTGCAGACATAGAGTATGCCTCACTTCATCTCTCATGCCTTAGTTCTAGTGACAGCCTGCTTACGAAGGCATTTATTATCCTATCCAGTTTTGTATGTCAACTCATGTCTTGTCACTCTCATTTGCAGGTACAGATTAGCTTTTGGGACGAACGAGAAGCTACAACTGGGAGCTTTACTTGGTGCATTTACACACGCTCGGACAGCTTTGGTGGCTCTTGCACGGTGATCACTGCGCTTAGAATCTGCACATATTTCCGACACTATCAACACTTGGAAGGAGTACGACCATTCAAGTAGTGGCTGATCTTGGCCGTTGGGACGACTTGCACAGTGCACTGAACTTGGCCAGACCAAGAAATGAATTGACCAGGTTACATAGGGCAACCGATTAGCAGATTTGCATGTATTTTTCTTTAACCGGTGATTTGTTTAGAAAAACTTAGGAAAATACTTCAGAACATTATAGGAAGACTGCTCCATGTACTGGTTGAGTTGGCAGCTGAATTTTGAGGTACATTAAAGGAATTCCAGTTTGACTATCTCGGACTTGCTGGGGTGAAAATGAAAGGTTACAGGGAAGTGATAATTTTGGCATGGTGAAAATGTGAGATTTGCGTGAATGAAGGTTTGGTGGAAGTTAGAAAATGCGTAGTTATGGGAGGATGTGTTTGAAAGAGCTGATAGATTTAGCTGGTCGTACAAAAACTAAAATGTTGCAACGTTGAAGTTGTAAGTTGGAATGATGGGATGCAGATTTGATGAGGTGTAGGCGGTAAGCAGTTTGAATTTTTCAGCTCTAAAACTCATGTTCAAGTGAGGGAGAAGTATAAGCTAATTGCTGAGGTAAATATTCACACGATGATAATATCATCTATTATTGCATCGAAACAGAGTCATTTAAGCTTAAATCATACAATTGCAACATAATAAATTTAGAGCGGATTACTCTCGGTGCTTTACGGGTATTGTAAAAGAATTATCATGATATATTTCCTCAACAGGATAAAACTATTAACTTAGCGAAAATATTACAATGTATTGATCAATTACAAAGTGCTTCAAAAGAGCGATGTAATACTGTTATATAAATCAACACGTTACATCTCAAACCAAAACGTCTACTTCTGCAAAACTGTCCCTATATATCTTACAAGTACACTACAGATGCTTGCAGCTCAACTGCGCTCCAAAAAAACAATGTACACAAAGAGCATGAGCAAACAATGTGAGTTCGGCAAATTCAGCTACTCAGTGGAAGACGGGCGTTCCGCGGATGGCCTCCGTGAGCACGAGCGACAGGAATCCGAGCATGGCCAGGCGACCATTCCAGCGCTCCGCGCGTGCCGTGAAGGGCCCGAAGCTGCGCGCGTCGGTGGACTCGCCGTTCATGATGGGCACCAGCGACGCGTACGTGAAGAGCTGCACGGCGCCCACAAAGTACACCAGTCCGGCGGTGCCGGGGTGGAAGAGCTGCTCCGCGACCGTGAGCCCCGTCGCCTTCTCCGCCACGAACGCCCACACCATACCCAGCATGGCCAGGCGGCTGTTGATAGCCTCGGGCGCCGCGCCGTCGAACGCGAACACGCTCAGGAATGACTTGTCGCCGGTCTCGGGGCGCCGCTCGATCTCCGGGCGCGGCGTGAACCCCACCGCCTGATCGAACCCCTCCGTGGGCTTGGCGCCGAAGTAGGACCGCTGCTCCGACTCGTTCGTCTCCATGCTCCTCCGGATCTCGTCCTCCGTGATGTCCTTCTTCGTCGCCTCATCAATAGTCTCCCTCAACCCCTTGCCCGCCTCGCACCGCACCCCCAACCTCGGCGCCGCAACCGAACGGCGGAAGACCTTCCGCGAGCTCGTGAGCGAGGGGAGCGCCAACTGCGCAACAACAGCGGATTGCATCGCCAGGGCCATGATGGAATATGAAACCTCTCAAACTACAGATGAATACTCAAAAGCCGATTAGTATATGACTGGAGGTGCAAGATGCAGGACAACAGGTGCTAAACATGAAGTGTGTGGAGACTGGGAATGAGGAGTGGAGTTTATAGTAGCCATGACGTGACATGCATGGAGGTGGTGAATGGAGGGCCAGATGTTGGCGAGGTGAGAGACCCAGATGGCTGGCGCGAGAGGAGGACTCACGTGAGATAGTCTCGATAAAGAACGCGACAGGCGGCGAGTGCGCTGCTGCCCACGCTCCTTGCTTGGCGCTGCAGCACCTCAGCTGCTCATTCATTCTCGTCGCCTCGCAAGGTGGGACGACCCGACACCGCAGCTCTCTCTAAAGCTAAACCCCCCCATAACCGACAAGTTAAGGAATGTGCATATATGGAGAGAACCAATAATTGTACCCCCCATATCCAACAAGTTAAGGAATGTGCATATATGGAGAGAACAAATAATTGTACCCCAATATCCAACAAGTTAAGGAATGCCCATATATGGAATGAACAAATGATTATACCCCCCATAACCGACAAGTTAAGGAATGTGCATATATGGAGAGAACAAATAATCGTACCCCGATATCCAACAAGTTAAGGAATGCCCATATATGGAATGAACAAATGATTATACCCCCCATAACCGACAAGTTAAGGAATGTGCATATATGGAGAGAACAAATAATTGTACCCCCTGTTTCCGACAAGTTAAGGAATGTGCATATCTACCTATGTAAAAGGCGTCAGTCTCTCTGTCCGCCGCTCCCGGTGATGCACTCCTCTTCACTCTTGATTTTGACCTCTTGATGTGAAGGGTGAGGCACGGTAATGCACTCCTCTTGACTCTTGATTTTGACCTCTTGATGTGAAGGGTTTTCTCCTCCTATGTTAGATAGTAACCGATAGTGGTACTTATGTGCACAAAGGGTCGATCAAAATGCAAATGTAAAGCAAAAGTCCTTTATTTTTGGAGTGGATTTAAACTAGGGTATCGTTTACATGCACTCCAAAAATAAAAGTATTTTTCCATTTAGATTCGATTTGAGCTTAAAGGTTTTATAAAATACATAACATACACACGTAAATTTAACACACCACCCTCCACTCTCCCTGTCGGGACGACGGGTGCCAACCCTAGTATGGAGAGAACAAACGATTATACCTGCCACTACCGACAAGTTAAGGAATGTCCATATATGGAGAGAACAAATAATTATAACCCCCGTAACCGACAAGTTAACCCTAAGGTAAGTGGGGGACCATATATACAATCACATATTTTACTCTTAACATACAAAAAGAGTACTAGAATTTAGCAAGACATACACCTTTGAATTGAAGATTCTTCAACCGATATCTTTCATTTGGAGGTCATTTCAATATTTGAACCTTATTGTGCTCAAATACGACACCATACATGTAGAATACATGACCATTTTGCAACTTCTCAAACATGTAGTAGCATGATTTGAATTAAAACTGTCATGTGTCATTGGATTGGGCTCAACACAAATATAAACTTTTGTAACTATTGTATACATCAATTCTTACACCTTGTATCTCAAATACATAGAAAGTATCATGTTGCAACCCAAATGTGGCTTCTCAGTCCTTTAAGGGTTGAATTCTTCATAACCGACAAGTTAAGGAATGTCCATATATGGAGAGAACAAATAATTATGAACTTATTTTTCAGTGATATCCAATTGAATTACAATTTTAACACAAGTGATTTCATATTTTTTAATGAAATGTAAATTAGTTATGAATTTTCAAAGTGTGTTGCCATTTTAAAACGGTGGCTGCTAATAGTACCTCCTAAAAGCGCCAATCAAGGTAAGGGTCATAACTGATAGTGAACCTCCATTTGGAATTGAATGGATGGTAATGGGATGGAAGTAGGTTGGATATACAATGATCTTCCATTATACAATCATCTGATACAATAACTCATTGTAAGGTGGACCTATAACCAATACTTTAAGCCTAAAGGGGTCTAAAATGATATTGTATGTCAAAAGAAATTATGTAGAAAGGTGAATAATTAGGAATGAAAGTCAGTTAAAAAAAATTCAAATATAATCTCACAAATGTCAAATAGATACAAAATTTAAAAGCCCAAAATCCACCAAAGCCAATAACTGTATTATGGATTATTTGTTACTTGTCATAAGTTGGGTCGGATTTTGTGCTCTCCTTTGCCCAATGCTAAGAAGTGATAGTGAGTAAAAGTGAGAAGGCATGCCATGCATGACCCAAAACCGCACCCCTTTTTGAGACTTTCGGAGTAAACCCACCAATGATAAGCTCGAGTGAGGTGGAGCAATCCAAAATTGCACACCTTCATGACCCAATGCCGCTATTGACTATTATTAGCAACAACTTTTTTTAATTGATTCCAACTTCTTGAGATTGATTTTGTCATACTTCACCATTTCATGTATACTCCACTGATCAATTTTGCGTGGGTGCGGTTATAGGTTGATCCACCTTAATAGATAGCTTGAGTTAAAACATGTCTTCTCTCTTTACAACAACAACACTTAACGTAACACTCAATACCCACCCTTTCTATTATAACACCCGCTCAATATAGCGGCTTTTATATATAGCGGATCGAATAAAGGAGGTTGTTAAAGGAGCCGACTGTACCCTAATTTTATAGGTGTTGGTCACCAATTTTGGTTGGTTACCAAGGGGATAATCCTTTACACTTATGTATCATTATGTACCAATTTATGTATCATTATGTATAAACAGTTTCTGTAAGAAAGACTACATTAAGTAAAATTGGTATAAATGGTACATCTAGTAGTTTTATCTCAAATAATCCATTTGAGTTGGTAATAAGACACACCATCACAAGCTTTGAAGACATAAGAAAGATTATCACAACCGTTATACAAGGTTTTTGCTCAAGATGTCTTTTTACCCACCTCAAGCTTGATATTTTCTTGTACATTATTGCTCCGGCTTGAAGCTACAATCACCTTTGATTTTGAAGAGCTTGTTATTAGGTTATGATCACAAGCTTTGAAGAGGTAAGAAATATGTTGCGGGATCAAATTCTTCATTCTTATGCCTTCAAAGCTTGTGATCATAACCTAATAACAAGCTCTTCAAAATCAAAGGTGATTGTAGCTTCAAGCCGGAGCAATAATGTACAAGAAAATATCAAGCTTGAGGTGGGTAAAAAGACATCTTGAGCAAAAACCTAATACAAAGACAATTATTAATCATTGGGTTGAAACCATTTGTATGACATTACAATTTAGAGCAAAACAAGCAATTCAATCAATCAGTCAATATTCTATTGTATCTGAACTTGTAGCATGCAAATTTTGATTACAATGTTTGATGTATACAATAATTGCAATACACTGATTATTTTACCTTGTTATTAAGTGGCAAAAAAGAACTTGAAAATATGATTTTCTACATTAATACCTATTAAAATTGTAGATCCAAGAATTACATGGATGTAGGATTGCAAATACAACTAGAATTAAAGCAATTGTAGAGGACATGATTAGACTTGCAGCAAAGTTTTATACTTTATTTCACCTCATATTTAATCAAAAGGTGCAATAGAATAATCTCTTTGAATCGATAAAGTTCACTTTCTATAACTATCATATTCATTTCATATCACCAATAGATAGTTGATTCATCAAATTTTTAATTAAAATCTTAATGCCAATTTTTTGTGATATTATTTTTCAAAAGAGATATTTTTCTGATTGGGAATTAAACATTCAATATATTTTATTTTTGGAAATCTTGATTGAGGGTTTTTATCTAATCAAATATTAAATGAAGTACCAAATAGAGTGGTTCATCATTGTAATAGTTTTTCATTAACCACTATAAATATTATGTGTGGAGGAATGAAATGTGAATATCTTTGTGTAGATAGTACGCCTTCCATATTCAAGTTCATAGTGTGATGTGTACATCCACAATAAACTAGTTGATAAAATGTATGAAATAAGTTCACCAATGGCTCAACAACCTTCTTCTCCGATAGGTCTTTCATGATCACTTTCATCACATTCTCAAAAAAGCACACTAGGCATACCAAAGTTTAGTTGATACCAAAAAAACTAATATATTCTTGCTCAATTTGAATCTTACAAAAATTAGCTTTAACTTCCAAAGTTGTCTCTAGAATTTCAAGTAAATCAGCTCAATTACTTTTCTGATTTTTGAAATATTAAACGCCATTTAATATCTATAAATCGGTTTTTGGAAAAAATTACTTTCAATTTGCAACCTCAAATTGTATACCAATAGGTTATTATGACAACTCCAGGCATGATTGTAGAAGTCTTTTGAACTTAAAATTGAAGGTTTTCCTTGTCACAATTTTTAGTTCAAGAGACTTCTACAATAAAGCCTAGAGTTGTCAATATTACTTCTTGGTATACAATTTGAGGTTGCAAATTGAATGTAAAATTTTAAAAACCAAATCGTAGAAAATAATTTTATTTCTCACAACTACACCTGTTGGTAGATTTGGAATATAATTTTTTTGGTCAGTCTTTTGGACTTGAATTTTTTCACACGTGTAATAAACATAAATATGTTTCCACTCCAAAAATTCCATGGGAAAAAAAAATTCTTCAACCCTTGGGAGGGTGTCAAAGTTGGAAGCTGTGAAACTTTTTTTGCAGCTACCCCTTGTTGGTAAATCTTGAATATATTTTTTTTATAAAAATTGCATGGCTTTGAAATTTGATACACGTGTTTTCAACATAAAGGTGATTCTGTGTCTAAAATTTCATGGAAAAATAACAATTTGTCAGCCTTCATGAGGGTGTCAAAGTTGGCAGCGGTGTAGACACTATCCCTAGAATTGCACAAGGCGCCAATTTGGGTGTCACCCCATTGTACACCAATTTTTAAAAACAATGGAGAAAGTAGCATATTCAAAAATTAAGCAATAAAGAGAGGCTTAAAAATCACCAAACCACATTTTGATTTTTAATTATCTCATTTGTGTGTAAATTGAAAATCTAAGCAACACAAACCAACGCTCATGTTTTTACTCAAAACAAAAATTTAGTTTTAATGAAGATTTTTTTTCGCCATGCCCAAAATAGGTGAGAAAACTTTGATTCATTTCGAGTGAAAAATGAAGCAAAGTTTTACATTGTGAAAGGTTATTTTTAACAATCTCAAATTTAATAACCTTACTTATTTTTATTCAAAATATCATATTTAATAAAAGGTTGTAGCATGAGTTTTTGAAGTTGCCCAAAGTGTCCGGCTTTAACAAATCTTTTTGAAGATGGCATGACTTCATTTCTATAGGTCTATTGAGAATATAAACTATAATTCCATGTAACTCTTATCTTCTTGCATCTTTGTACAAAACTTCAAGAATAAAAAAATATGAAGTGCTATCATGGGAACATGCTCAAGATTTGCAAAAGTCCACGTTCAGGGGTTAAGTATTTAGGGCCTAAAGCATGTTTTTTTTGGAATAACAAGGTTAATTGAAATCGAAACCTTTTTTTTCTAGCCAAAATATAATTGAGGGATGGCCTCAAATTTTTAATTGATTCAACTAGCTTGAAAACAGTTAATTGCATAAAAATAATGTATTGTATTTTCAAAGTCTGTTTCTTTCTTACAATGATTTTCAAATGGACTTGGTATGGTGTTATGGTAGTTTATATTAAGACCATATTCGTGGAAAGTGCACATGGGATGTAAAAAGTGCACATTGAGAAAACACAAATGTTTAAAATGGATTCATGACGATTGGTTTTCGGTCATATATAATATGTAGGTGTTTCAAGCAAGTGCTTGCTTTGGAACATCAAAATGAAATTTTAGTACCCAACTAGCGATTGGTGCTTGCTTTGCAACACATTAGTCCAACCATTTTAATGTAGTTTTTATATCACAAAACATTTAGAAAGAATGGTGACAACAAATGGTAATTTTTTTCTTTTTTGAAATGAAATGCCAAACATTTTGGACATTGGATGCATATCAATCCAATACTATCAATGCTAACATCTACATCAAATAAAAATATATATTAGGTTTTGCATTCTAACATGGAATGAATGTCGCAAGCAAGCAAACCATTTGAAACTTTCGTGTTTGAAAACTTAGTTTAAAATTTCACTTACCAAATTGACACCTCAATAAAACTTGCAATTTTAAGTTTACGCTAGTATAACAAAAATCATAAACCCTAAACTTTAGAATGGTTAAACTTTGTTATAACAAATAGAAAAAAAATTAAAATTTTAAAATCAGGGTAGGAATACAAATTCCTGAACAATAAATCATAAATCTCAAATCTTTAACAATCTTTCAAAACTTGCAAAAATTGGAATCTCAAAACTTGCATCTCAAAACTTGCAATTTTGATCTCCACAACTTGAACTTACAATTGTGCAACTCCAACTTTCTATTCCAACTTCCAAAATCACAATTTCAACATTCATAACCTTAACAATCTCCAAAACTTACAAAACTTGCAATCTTAAATTTACATCTCAAAACTTGCAATTTCAATCTCCACAACTTGAACTTGCAATTTTACAACTCCAACTTTGTATTCCAACCTCCAAGATCACAATTTCAACTAACTCCAACTTCACATCTTTTGCATTCCAAGTTTGTAAGTCATAATCTAAAACTCAATCTTTAAGTGCACATGCCAAAAAATGTTCTGAACATTAAATTTGTAATCAAGAGTTTCAAGTTTGTTTTGGATAAGCACAAATTGCAATACACAAATTGAATTTTCCACACCCACAAGCTTAACAGCTAAATTTCAGAACCGCGCAATATACCATACAATAACTAACCGCGCAGTCAACCGCGTAGGAACTGCACAAATTATGATTTTAGTAGTATGATGATATCATAATGCAATAGGCATGAGTATAATCATTTAAATTTCCTTTATAGATCCACACAAGGATAGAGGTTACCAAAACCACATTACCTTACGATTTTGTAGGAGATTCAAACTTATATTGGAAGGAAAAGCATGACGCTTTTTCAATAAATTTGAAATTTAGCCATTTGAGGTTGTTAAATCCTTTCCTGAGATCATGGTTGAACTCTAATTTAATAAACCAACATATCAATTGAAAAAAGGAGGTCCGTTGGAGCTTAGGTCTAACCCTCTTTCACTACTAGACCTAAATTTTTGCTTAGAAAAGTTAGAGAATCCAACTTTGAAATGGAGAGGTTGGCCTTAAGCCCGAAAGCCTCCATTGCTAACCTCTACACTTTGATATATAGAATTAGTTCTGAACTTATAGGATCGAAGTTAAAGAGTTAGAAAGTGCAATTTTGAAAGGAGGGTTGGGCTTTAGCCGGACCCTCTTGACTTCTAACCTTTCAACTTTGAGTTGTAGAACTTGTTATGAACTTAGAAAATTGGAGTTAAAAAGAATTAGAAAGTGCAATTTTGAAAAGGGGGGGGTCGGGCACAAGCCGAACCCCCTCCACTTCTTACCTTTCAACTTTTAGTTGTTTAATTTGTTATGAACTTAGAGGATTTGTGTTAAGAAATTAGAGAGTGCAATTTTGAAAAAGGGGGGTCGGGCTTAAGCCGGGCCTCCTCCACTTCTAACCTTTCAACTTTGAATTGTAGAACTTGATATGAACTCAGAGAATTGGAGTTAATGTGTTAGAGAGTGCAATTTTGAAAAGGGAGGGGGTCGGGCTTAATCCTAACCCTCTCTACACACATCTAAATTTTAAATTTTAAATTTTGTTTCAAGTTGTCAATTTTTTTTTGTCAGACTTAGATGATTTAATAGCAATTTTCAAGTTTTGTGTTGTGAGTTAAAGCGTGGAATTTTAGAGGAGGGGTCGGGCTTAAGCCTTACCCCACCTCTAAATTTTATATTTTGAATTACGCAAATTATTATGAAATTGTCAAGTTTTGTGATGGTGAATCAAAAAGTGCAATTTTTTAGGGTGGGGTTGGGCTTAAGCCTAACCCCCTCTACACACCTCTAACTTTTATATGTTGAGTTGGAGAATTTATTGTGGAATTGTCAAGTTTTATGTTGTAAAGTTAAAAAGGGCAATTTTGAAGGGGGTCGGACTTAAGCCTAACCATCCTTCACACCCATACATTTTATATTTTGAATCAGACAATTCAATATGAAATTGTCAAATTTTGGGTAGGTCATTTAGAAAGTACTATTTTGAAGGGGCGTTCGGCTTAAGTTAACTTCCCACTTGTAAACTTTATATTTTATGGTACACAATTTATTGTAAGATTTTCAACTTTTGTATACTATACAACCAAAATCTTACATTATGAATCCATTTCAAACATCCAAAATTTTCACAATATGCTCTTTTTATGTTCTATGTGCACTTTTCATGAATATGGTGAAATTATTGTTTCATGGTTGGAGATGGAAATTAAACCTTTTCCTCTTCTTACTTGAGAATGGGCAGTTTCAGGGCCTTTTTTTTATTAAGAAATAGACAAGAAATTTTAAAGGTAGCACATGTACAACTCATATAAAATAACGGATATTAGAAGATGAAATAGAGGGTGAAAACAATAGTAAGATTTAAAGATGACACATTTGCAGTTTGAGAAATCTTATATTGTCTTAGTTTATGCCAATGAAATGCATGAGGGGTAATGGAAATCAATATTCTTGGATCATGTCTTTAAAAACCACCTTAGTAAACAACAAAAACCCATAAACGCCAGCTATAAAATTGGGGTATATCCAACCTACTTCCCTAAAATTACCACCCATGCTTAAATTAGTTAGTATTCCTTACTTTTAGTCGCCCTTCTAGGGGTACCCAATGGTGGCCACTGACTAAATATGGTAGCACACTTTGAAAATTCTTTTTAACTAATTCACATTTCATCAGAAAATATGAAATCACTTGGGTTGAAACTCTATTTCTATTGGCTATCACTGAAAAATAAACAAAATATTCTTTCTCCTCTGCATATATGCACATTACTTAACTTGATGGTTATCCACAGGGAGGGGAGGAGGGGGGGTGGGTTACCTTAACCTCTAAAGGACCAAGTGTATCTGCAACGTATGATTTTTTTTCACTTTGATTGCAATTATTTTTCAATCTGTACAGTCAAAATTCACAAAAAATTTACTACATCATCTCATATAAGTTTAGAAGAAGATCCTACAATTACATTCTCAAAAAGTCCATCTTGACAATTTTAAATCATTAGAATAAAGATTTCTCCAAAATGCCATGGTCCTTTTAAGGGTTAATGCAAACTAATGCTCTCTAGCATAGTACTTTAAAAATTGTTTAGAAATTGATTGATAGTTCTTTTAACAACACCCTCTATTTGGAACAGTTTTAAGAACATTAACATCATTGCTATCTAACATGCCATGTCTATTCTCCATCATAAAAGAAGACTAGAAAACAACCAACCCCTACTCAAGTCACATAACTCACAAACCACCTCTCGTCAAACCTAAAATGGTTCATTTAAGCTTCTTACTCTATATAGTGTCAACCCTCAAGAAGGGAAAGTAGTTCCATATTACTAATCCTTTGTCCAATGGGCATCACTTTAGTGGTGGAACGAATAAACACTTTATTCACGCTAGCCTTTTAGAAGCTAATGAGTTCTAAATAGGGCCAAGATGATAGAAGTTTGGATTGGAGGAGATAGTTGCTGAGATAGATGCTGAGATAGTTGCCGAGATAGTTGCCAAGATAGTTGCCGAGATAGTCGCCGAGATAGTTACACAAGTCAAGATAACCATCTAATATATCCTTATTAAAATATTGTCTCGGCCATCCCTCCAATCAAAGTTGTCGGCAACATTGCGACCGTGTCTATTTCTACCGATGATAGCATAGCCACAATACATGTCAAGCTAACCCTTCAACACCAAGGCCTTCCACAGGGCCCTAAGTTTTTTTAATGATTCAATAGATTCCACCCAACAAAATCAACACGAAGAGTACATTCCACTGTTCACCTTTTTCACAGAAATCATTGAAGTTTGTTGTTGCTTTAATCTATTGGAGATCAGGAAGATAGGTTAGATGGAGGAAAGCAAAGCGCACAACCGCTCCAACTACACTAAATATCACTTTTAGTGTAGTATCACGAATAGTGTAATTACCTTTGTACACTATTCGTGAATAAGTTTACAAATAGTGTTAGCCACCAATATCATCAATGATACCCCCAATCAAACCCCCAATCAACCACCTACCCGGCCGCCATGCCTTAATTGACCACCTACCCTCATTTTCAACCCCTTACTTTTTCAACCCCTTACTTTTTCAACCCCTTACTTTTTCAACCACTTACTTTTTCTAATCCTTACTTTTTCTAACTCTAAATTTTTCAAATCTTTACTTTTTGTATCCCTTGCTTTTTCAACTCCTTACTTTTTCAAATCTTTATTTTTTTAAATCTTTACTTTTTCAACTCCTTTTTCAACTTACGTTTTCTAACACTTACTGTTTCAACTCCTTACTTTTTCAAATCTTTACTTTTTCAATCCCTTACTTTTTCAAATCTTTACTTTTTCATTCCCTTACTTTTTCAAATCTTTACTTTTTCAACTCCTTCCTTTTTCAAATCTTTACTTTTTCATTCCCTTACTTTTTCAAATCCTTACTTTTTCAAATCCTTACTTTTTCAATTTCTTACTTTTTAAACCCTTACTTTTTCAATCCCTTACTTTAGTACCCCTTCCTTTTTGTAACCTTTACTTTTTCAAACCCTTATTTTTTCAACCTCTTACTTTTCCTAACCCTTAATTTTTCAATCCCTTACTTTTTCAAATCCTTATTTTTTTCAAATATTTTGTTTTTCAACTGTCTTCTATCTCAAATGTTTTCTTTCTAAATCTTTTACTTTAGTAGTCTTTTATTTTTTAAGCACTTTTTGAAAAGAATATTTTTGAAAAAGTTTACTTTTTCAATGTGGTCATAATTCAAAAGCTCCATTTTTCAATCATATACTTCTAAAAAGTTTTGTGTTTCTATTGGTTACTAGTGGGTACCCGTGTCCTCCGGACACAACATTTTTTTGTATTGAGTCCCCACCTCCCCATCTCCTAGCACTTTCCCTCCAATCCATCCTCCCCCCCCCGTCCTTGTCCCGTTGTCCCGTTGTCCCCCGTCCCCATCCCCGCCCCGTCCATTTATCCAAAACCCTAACTTGTACCCGTGTCACACGTGTTACCAGTGTCCTCCGGACTCAACATTTTTGATAAATGTCCCCCCAATCCATCGTCCCCCCCCCCGTCCCCCGTCCCCGTCCCTGTCCCCCGTCCCCGTCCCCCGTCCCCCATCCCCATCCCCGTCCCCGTCCCGTCTCTTTATCCAAAACCCTAACTTTTAGCTTTTCATTTTATCCAAAACCCTAACTTTTAGCTTTTCATTTCATCCAAAACCCTAACTTTTAGCTTTTCATTTTATCCAAAATCCTAATTTTTAGCTTTTCATTTTATTTAAAACCCCAACTATTTTTTTCATCCAAAAGTGTTTTTCATCGACGCGTTCATCCACTGGATGGACCGTTTTCATCCGACGGATTTCTCATCCTGTATTCTACTATAATAAGAGATTTTTTGAAATGAACATTTTTCAAATGTCTCCTTTTCAAATGTATATTTATTCAAATGTTTATTTCTTTAATTGTTTCCATTTTCAAAATTTTCCAATCTTCTATTTTCAAATGTTTCCTATTTTTGCAATTCCACTTTTCTTCCATATCTACGTTCTTCTCTCAATCTTTTATTTTCCAAATCAATTTTTGGTGTTCATTCCATTCTAAATTCTATTTTATTCAAATGTTGTTTTTTTTCTAAATGTACTTAAATCTTTGTCACTACTTCTACTCAAAATGTACTCATAATCTTCTCCTATCTTGATACACTAAATGTGCACAAGTGAAAAAATTTATACTGCAATCTTAAGTGGAATTCACAAATAGTGTAGTAGTTGGCATTTAGTGTAATGATTTGTCACTACACTAATTGCCCAATTCACAATTAGTGTACGGGTTCGCTTTTAGTGTCCATTACACTAAAAGTGATATTTAGTGTAGTGCAAATCAAACCAACATTTTAATGAGCCATGGCTCCCCATAAATTGGTCTCATTGACCACATTCTGGACCCTTCACGGTTAAGTTAGATAATAAGATTTCAGGGTTGGGAACGTGTTGAGGACCCACAAGGACCCCTGCATGTTACCATCTCTACTACACTGATTTTGATGTTTAGTGCCATGGGCAGTTAATGACTTGTAAATGCTGTAAGTTTTTACTTTTGATATAAATTTTTACTAAGAGCACAACAATCTATACTACTCAAAGAAGGGGATCATAGTGGACATGGTCGGTAAAAATATTCATCAAGAGTGAAATCTTATAGCATTTACAAGTCATTTACTGCCCATGACACTAAACATCAAAATCAGTGTAGTACTACCAGTTCACATAGCGTGTTCGAGACACATCGGACGCGTACATGAAGGGCATGCGACCATTAAAGCATTTGCCATCTTCAACTCTCACATAGGGTGTCGTTCTTCGCGATTGTGGCCATCGGTGCAGGAATGGAGACGACTTGTTCAATGGAAGAACCGGAAGAGATGTACATGACATGTCCGGTGAAGAATTTGTGCTACAAAATGAAACGGACAAGAACCTTGTTCATTGTTTCTGACCGCATTCACATTGCTGAAATCGCAGTTCTACCCCCGATCAAGCGATACCGACAGGACACCTATGTAACTAGGTGTGTCGGTGGTTTCGTGTACACTCATCCCTCCCAAATATGGTGCCAGTGGATGGAGGTGGTAAGAACTTAATAGAGGTTAGAACTTAGTAGTGGATTTAGTAGAGGGTTTTGGTAACTTCAACCCAATTGTACCTCCATCTATTCACACTGGTATGTTCAATTCAATCTCGGGCTGGAAATAGTGCTCCGTTTGGATGGAGATGAGTCTTTGATGGCGGTTGAGGAGTGGGAGGACGACTCCGGCCCCTTGGCTTCCATTCTAATAACCAATTCTTATACATCAGCGGTGGTCGTAAGTTAGCGGCATTATCACTGATCGGAGGTATAACTAATGGGAGGGACGAGTGTATATGTAGAATATTAGTGGGCCGTTTTGAAGTTTAAGGGTCAACCCTTGAACGTCAAATCCTATGACCATGACTTCCATCATAGTTTATTCTACTCTGTATTCTGATTTTTCATGAAATATAAGTGGAATTTTGTTTCATTTTTAAAAATGAGCATATGCCTTGTATATGTCACAAAAATCATAGACATGTTTTCTTGGTGGAAATTTAGGATAATTGGTATTTTTTGAAGGAAAAGCGAAGAAAATTCATGTCAAATACAAAGTATGTTTAAAAATCCCAAAAATTTCACTGAAAGTGTGCATCATAGTGTCAAATATTGTGGTGTACATGAAAATTTCATGTTTAGCTAAAACTAGAAAATTAGCCCACCATGGATATAGGCCCAAAGTTCAATTTGCAATTACTTATTCAATTTTATGGATTTCTAAAATATCAAATTATCATAATGGAAACTAGGCTTCAGAAGCTTCTTTTCAATAGTTGGACTCATCTTCAGAATTTTTTAACTCGAAGGGACTAAGTGCAAGCTACAAAATTTATCACCTTGATTGAGATTATCTTTTAATCCATATGGTCAAAATTCACACAATTTTACCACAATATCTGAGAACGTCCTTCCAGATATTTTTCAAATAAATGGCCTTGGTCTTCTAAAATGCCTTGGTCCTCTAGAATTTAAATATATGTTTTTGATGGTGATTTGATATTTCAATGGCTATTTTGTTATAAAACATAAATATTAGATTCATTTGAAATTACTGATTGGTCTTCTTCTTTCAAATAAATAAATATTTGTTTAATGAGTGACAACCCTGCTTCCTACATATGGTAATAGAATTACTTGTAAAATCACTTAGAGTTCCAATGAGATATCACCTTTATTTATTTATTTATTTATTTATTTATTTCGCTATTACTTATTTACTCTAAATAATCATTAAACTTGTAGAAAATCCATGGCCTCTCACCTATTGTTTGTAGCCACTCTGAAGAAGGTAATTTAGTTTCCTTATAGAGACAATGAAGTATCGATTTTTTTATTTTTAAAACATAAAAAATGAGTGAGAAGCAATAGATCTCAAGAAGAAGAGATGGTTTGTTTATCATGTTACGTATACAAAAGGTTGTGTCAATAGACATGCTTCCATCCAATATGGATCAACTTTATTTTGACCAATTTGAAAGGTAAATTGGAAGTTATTATGCTAACAAAGTCATCTATTAACATGCAATTAAATAAATTTTTCCTTGTAGTTTTAGAATGCATTTGTCTAGAGCTATAGTTATTGCGTACAAAAACGCCAAAATTGATCCGCAATGCCACAATGCCAAATCCATATTTCTTATTCTAAACACCTCCACTACGTATGATTTTTGGCATGCAATGATTCAACACAAGATATCTGAATTGAGAATAAATTAGCACAAATGGAATTTCCTTTGGTGGAATCGCCATATAGTCTACCCTTGATAATATCACCTTTGATAATAGCACACCTTGATATTATCACCCAAACCCTTGAAACCAATTTCCCTAATTCAAAACTCACTTGTTAATATCCCTATCACCCTTGATAATATTGTTTTTTTTCTCAAAAACTCTAGTTTAAGTGTGACAATAACAAGAGGTGTATGGATGAAAAAGCTTTGCAAGGCAAAAGTCCAAAATTTTCCAAGAGTCCATAATTCCTATTTGCTTGATCTCAAGAAACATTATGTTGAGAAACCTTTGTTATTCAAGCTTGTACATTTAGTTTTATGTATGGAGCTTTTTGTTTCAACCTTTATTTTTGTTTCACTTCTACCTTTCTTTTAGTTTTAAATTTGTATTCACTTTTTTTTTCCTATGGACCTTGAAAATGTCACATCTCTCTATCTCTATACAATAAAAGGCCTATATGTATCACACCTAGGTTTTACACCATAGGATACAATAACTTACACTATCCATTGGAGACAACGGGTCAATACATTAGTATATATATAATAAAAGAGGGGAGAATACCCAATGGTGGAAACCAACGATATCCGACTGATACCTCCACGTCCAAGAAGTCAACACCTGGCATTTCTTTTAAACCCTAAAGGCCCAAGGCATTTTAGCACCCAAACTCATTGAAAATTGTTAGTTTCAGTGCATTCAACACAAAATACAAACAAACCCAGTTTTTACATATCTTAGCGTAGGATCTTGTACTTGGATTGTACAAGTGTATGCGGTAAACATTTTATTTTTGTTTGACCACACGGATATCAACCTTTGAAGTGAGACATAAACTCTTCTTGAGGTCATACTAAACACCTTCAACAAACTTTGACCACCTTCTATGGCATTTTTTTGGTACTATAGTCCATGATTTTCTAATTTTAGATTTAAATGATCATGTTAGGGACATGTCCACCAAATTTTAGAAGTAGAAGAGGGGAAGAAGATGTCCTTATAAATCCTGCAATGCAACTATGTGCAAAGAATCAACAATACACTTCAAGTTTTACATATATCATATCCTTCTCATATTTTTAAAATTCAAAAATCCGTAAAGTACATGCAAATATTTCTATTTTCTTTCCAAGAGGATTTTTTTAAAATGTACAAAACCTCAAATTTCTATTGAATTTAGACTTAATTAAAGTGTTGCTACACTATTTGTTTTATGTCACACTAAACCACCCGTATATGAGAACGTGATATCCTATCCAAACTCAAAATGTCTCTCGAGGCGACATTGGGCCTTTAGGGGGTTAATACTTTTACTTGTATCCCATGGCAACCTGGGTATCTAAAGTAAATGACTGGGACTACCCCTATCGCGTTGGGGACAATGGGTAAGTACATTGGATATGCATAAATCCTCTAAACATGATATTATCAAATACACTCATCCCTCCCATGAGTTATACCTCTGCTAAGTTATAATGCCACTAACTTATAACCTTAGCTAACTATAACCTCAATTAAGTTTTAATTAGTGCTGCCATGTGACTAGTACCGATGTGTCTGAGATTAAAGTATAGCATTGGTAGATGATGCTGTTGTTTTATGTTTTTGAGACCAATCAACTACTATATCACTATATCACTCAATAGTGCTACTATTTCTTCACATGTCACTGTTCAATCACAACAAGACCACTATTCAATTACAATAGTGCCACAATCCTCACATGTGCTGTCAGCTTCCTTTCAAGAGTGTTTTGAATGGTTTTTAAACACATTTCGAGCTTTTCAACCATCCAACTTGCCTATGAGCAGGATACAAGACGGCCAACTCTAGTAAGTATGGTCATATGACATTTTCACATGCCATCTGACCTGGTGCTTGATGCTTGGCCAATTTTAGGAAATGACAGTAGATGAAATTGTGCGGAAGTTATCAAGTCCTTTACTAAAGCCACCACTAACTTTTAACCTCTACTAAGTTCTTACCACCTCCATCCACCGGCGCTAGTTCCTATAACTTATGAGAGGGATGAGTGTATGTCACACCTTATTTATATCATGTTATTTTGGTGAAACGGAGGGTGTGATATTAAAATCTCCACCCCACCACGCTATCCCAGCAAATTCCGTGGATTAGCGTAGCGGGGCCAAGGAATCTCACACCAACGACACCATCGCGGTAGCCCAGTCAACCCGTTTTGCAGGTTGCAGGCTCGCTAACGGTAACTTGACGAAGTTCTCCGGGAGTGCTCCAATTTTTGTTGTCCCTCGCTGCCACTCCCTGGAGTCCATGTCACCCAATGACGCCCGTGCTGCACCCCATGCCACCCAAGACGAGCCTACCGTTTCACCACTTCATAGAGTTTTCGTGAAAGTCTGTGTTTTAAAGGGTGGCTACCTCGTGTCAGCCAAAAAGACCCGGTGCAACATCCTTTAAGGACCTTGTGTCTTTCTCTATTCACCAAAGCATGGTGAGATTCAAATACGGCAATATCTGCAGGGTGAAAATTCTCACCCTCCATATTTAATGGGCCACGCGCATGGAACAAGCTAAAGTAACCAAATTAGTAATTTGGAGTCACCAATGCCACCTTGCATCTATGTTTGGACGGTGGCTGTGCCTAGATGAGTAACCTTGTAGCATGTTGGTTGGCTGACAAAGGACCATAATTTATGGAATAAACCCCAAAGTTAACCAAACCACCATGTTTCTAAAAAAACAAGTGGACTTTTAGGTGTACAACCCCTATTAGCGTTTTGGGGTGATAGTCAGGGTTTAAGAGCATCTCCACCCGAAGACGGAGAACCACCGAATTGGAGTTCTGTAAGGTCAAAAAGTTGCACCCATCACCTCAAAACGGAGAAACTTTATAAAAATTTAGAAGTTTTGGTGCATGGCACACCAAAATCTCCTTGGATGGGGGAGTGAGCCATTTTTTGATGTTGGTGACACACCCATACCCTCGCGACACATGGCGCCATGTCATTGATGTCGACACGTGGCGCCGTGTCATTGGTGGCAGGAGGTAAAAGGTCAAAGCATTTTTTTGGGTAAATTTTTTTGGAGCTTGGGGTGGAGCCAAGCAAGCACCAAACCCTAAACCACTCTTGGCGTGAAATTTTTTTTCCGACCTAGCGTGGAAAATTCCACGCCAGGAGTGGAGATGCTCTAAACCCCGAGTACTTTCAGAAAAACTCCCATGTTTTCCCGCTTGCAGTGGACATTTCCTCCGACACACAAGCTGCCATCTCCGCTCCTTAGGGGCCTAGCATGGAGTTTTTCCCGTCAGGGGTGGAGATGCGCTTATAAGGTTAGACTGTAGTTGCTTGATGAAAAAGTGAAACGGACCCAGCAGAGCATATACTGTACTTTTCCTGAGAGAACTACAAATTCCAGACGCCGCGCGCATCGCCTCCAATAATAATCGCCATGGAACGAGCGCGAGTGACGTCACTGGACTACTAGCCGGAACAATCGCCGATGCTCGGAACACAATACAAGATCTAGACAAAAGGAAGGTGAAAATCTAGCTTGATTCTGGATTCCACAGCTGAGTTCTTCATCTCTCTATTTAGCACTGCAAGTGGCCGACTTTGCTGAGGAGCTGCTTTCTTCTGAAATTCTGGCACCAGCTCGTGGAATAGCGATACATTTCCGGGATTGCCGATTTTGAGATTCGGTTTTCTTTTGTGTGTGTGTGTGCCCTTACATTTGTGCAGGTAACAAAGCCGGGTGTTCTCCCGACTTGCACTTGTTGCGTAGCTCAGGTGGATATATAGATTGTGGCTCTTTTGCCGTTGTGTCTGGAGTTTTCATGTGGTATGTTGGGTTGCGACAACTTTGTATGTTGAAAGTTGCGTTTTTGACACGGGACGCTGTGTTTGATCGCAGATTGGAAACGGAGAGAGTGGAGCTTTATTATTAAGGTATGATCTCATGTGGGTCATTGGTTTTTTTTATGTCACTTGATTTCGCGTTGAAGTGAGTGAGCTTACATCACCAAATGTTATCCCTGGCATCTTTACCGACCCAGGGTTTAGTCTTTTTGAAGGTTAGTTCTGTGTTTGTATGGTTGTCTTCCCTCTAGGTCATATAGTTCGAATCAGTCTGTCAATGGATTGACATGTAGCCGTTAAAGTGAATGCCGATCGATTCTGGTAGCAAAGAGATGAGCGGCGCGCCATCGCCGAAAAATGTCATGTGTGCTGCGGTGAGGGTTCTTTTTTACTGAGGAAATTATCTGCTTCGAAAGAAGAGTAGTTGGGAGGTCCAGTGATGTGAAAGTGTGATCTCAAGAATTCTGAGATTGAGGTTTCATTTTGTAGGGTTTCAGGGTAAAATCAAAGTATAGGAGAGCAACTTTGGTTAAAAGTCTGGGGTGAAGTATATAATTGTCTTACATATTCTACGTGTGTGTAGCTGAAAGGTTGGGAGGGCAGGCAATATGATGGAATCGTGTAACTGTGCTGCATATACTTAGTCTCATTTTCTCACAAACATTTGTATGCCTTCTTTCAGGCTCGAATCTTGTAAGGGTGATCCGTCGTCATGGATCGTAGGGGGAAGAAGCCGACCGAGCTGCAGAAAATAAGTGACCCCAATTTCTTGGTGGAAGTCGCACTGGGTCCTCCCCTGGCAAACCTAGTCCCCCAGAGGCCCGGAACAGGGATAGTCGTGGGGGGGCAGTACTGCGAGCGCGAGACGAGGTTCATCTGGAAGAAAGCGCATCTCAGCGTGGATGACAACCGAATCTTCGACGCCGAAGGGCGCTTGATGTGCGTGTCCCATCACTATGGGAAGAATCCATACGACAGCCTGGATCCCCTGGACGTGATTCCCGACAACCCACTCGGCGACTGGGAATCCATCTGCTACATCTCCGGGTACCATGGCATGCCAGAGCTCAAAGTGAGGCCCAAGGGTCTCTCTATCCACGGCAGGCAGAGGATCCTCGACGCCAGCGGCGAAAGAACCATCTGCAACATCGCCAAGCTGTCGAGGCTGAAATCCAAGTCCATCCGGCACAACCTCGCCGTGTTCGCGGGAGACGAGGAGAAGGACCCGACCTACTCCATCTTGGTCGACCTCGCCGGGCGCACGGTCCAGCTCGTGAACGACAGGGAAGAACGCGTCGCAGTGTTCACCAAATCCGTGCAGAAACTCGTCCTCAACGCTGCCTTGGGAGTGGGCTCCGAGTTCGCCATCGATGTGGCGCCTGGCGTGGACTACACCGCTATTCTCGCCATCTGCATTGGCCTGCACCAAGTGGGCAAGCACTACGCCAAAGACGCGTTCGGCAACTTCCTGGTGCAACCTGCGCAGGGCGCAGCCATGGGATTTGCAGCTGATCAGGTGGGCCAAGCTGCAGAGGGTGGGTTCGAGATGCCAGAGTTCGAGATGCCGGACATCCAGGTGCCCGAAGATGTGGGGAGCAGCTTGGAAAGCGTAGTCAATTTCTTCGTGGGACTGTTCGGGGAGTAGATACGTTACTGTCGGTGCATAATGTAGTAAATTATTCCAGTGTTTTTCATTTTATGTTTTATGTTTAGTGATCATCGAGAGCAGATCATGTGTATAATCCAAATGCTTCCCTTGAATTGTTTGTCTTCCTTGAATTGCTTGTGAGTTGGTTCATTAATCAGGAGAGGCTATTCAGAACTAAGTGTTGCCGACTGATCTAGAACAGGTGGACATTAGAGTGGTTTGTACAAATCATATATTCGAGAGCTATGCTAAAAACAACAAGTGCGTTGTCAAAACCAGGCCTTAAAAGTGCATGGTGCAGCACAGATTGAATCAAGCAGTACTGCTCCTGACCTTTCACGAGATCAATGTGTGATCGAATGAAGGTGATAGTGGCGTAGTATTGAGACAGTTGGTCTAGAAACCATTGGCAAGTTTTCATGCGACTCATCAGCCATTATCGACCGCCCAGGTCTAAGAAGACATGCGCACTGCTGCCTTCTCTTTGCCGGGGTTATCCAGTACAAGTTAGGTGCTTGACATGCCACGGTTATAATTTTTGAGAAGCTCAGGGTGGTGCAAAATATGCCAAAATATGCTTCACTCCAGTAACGAGAAGAAGCCTTTTATTGACAAGTTTATTTGATAACAGCTCTTATAAAAATGCATGCTTCAAAGCTACAAGCAGAGTTCCGCAGATCGATCATAACTTACGGTATAGATGTTGCTTCACTCCGAGGAATAGTTCTACATTTTCTGTCGTACCAGGGTTCAGCCAAACTTGTACAGTCGGTGCTTGAACTTTGTCTTGTAGGATGATGGCTGCTTTATGTGATGCTGGTTTGCCTTGCATTATTTTCTGAGACCTGGTACTTCCAGAATGTGTCATTGACGGGGGTCGCCTTCGCAGACACGACAAGGGCCTGAACCCCACTACAACGGTAGTACTATGATACCGCCGTTTGGCGTAGGCTGTGGTAAAACAGCAGTCACTTGTCGTGTACCCCAATCAGTGTATTAACTGGCTCCTGTTACTGCCAAACAGTGTCAGTGAAGATGGGCTTCATAAAAACGGAGCTTTGATCAATGAGAAGTTAGGTTACTGACTACACAAATGCCTCCACATTTGCAAAAAAGAACCACACGCCAAGGTAAGAAAGTGCGCAACTGAAAAAAAGTTGATGGAAATAGAGTACAAAATGTCCGCTCATGGAAAATTGGGGCGGATATGAATATAGCACCCAATATATCTATGCTCCAGTGGCACCAAAGAATGTGTCCGCAGCAACACAGCCTACCATAACTATATCCTTCAATTTCTGTGACCTGTAAAGGATCAATTGTGTACAAGACATACTGCTTCCGAATAAGCACGGATTTTTTGTTCATATCCATGCAACCGTGAGAAGGTTGGTGGCCGATAGGCCTGCAGAGAGTCCAGCAGATAGGCCTGCAAACGCAGCACTGTTGTAGACAGACGCCTCGTTCTGTTGAATGTTCGTCCGGCTGTCGGTGTACGTCTCGTTCTTGAAAGGGCCCCCCACAATGGCACCGTAGGCAATGTTGGCATTGGGGTTGGGCGAGTCACGCCATTCCCAGCTTTTCCCACAGTCCTCTATGATTCCGTTAGTTGGAATAGACGCTCCTCTGTGGTGCAGGTACTTCGGATACTTGGTGCCATAGCCCACCATGTAGCTTTGTGATAAAGGATTGTTGCCCAAAACATAGTTTGCCTGTACTCCACAACCAAAACGATGTATTAGAGTTTGCAAATGTATCAGTCTTATTTATGAACATATCTTCGTTAAGAGATTGTTGAAGAGAACACACACCTGGGAAGCTGCAAAAGCTTTCAGCTGCTCCGGAGTGAAGGTTGTTCCTGAGCACGTGATTCCCTCCACCTTGGCAGCGCTCAGGTAATCACTGTAAAATGAAGCCAGAAGACCAGAATGGATGCCTTGCATCAACGAAGTCCAATCAGATATCCACAACAGCCCACCTGCAACATTTCCGGATCGTTCCAAGTGAGATTCCATCACTCATGTAGAGTCATGCTCATAAAGTATAAGCTGCACTGTAACCATTTCTGTGAGTTCACCTTTAGTGCGGTCTGGAGTAGCCGATGGCGACTGCGGCAAAAAAGCACACATCAGTCCATCAGCTGTGGTTTTGTAATCCGTCAAGCCTTTGCTCACAGTGTTGACCTCTTTCGAAGGTGGGTCCAGCATCTGGAGCCTTGCCAGCAGAACCTGCGTCGCCACAAAACCACAGATCAGAAAACTCGCACATGATTGAAAATGCACGTCATTTACCTCAAGTCCCAAAACATAGAACCTGAAGACAGACCTATGTTTCTATTTAAAAGTTACGACTATTTGATGATCAACCCACCTGGACTCCAGCAAGTTTGTTGTCCCAGCTGAACCAAGAGGGAAACACGCCCCAGCGAGCAAAGTCAGTGCCATCCACGCCTGTGACAAAAGCCAGGTAGGAGTTATCCTTTGTGGCGTAATAGAGCCAAGTAGCGCCCCAGAGAAGGTCGTCTCCAAACCCGGTCGAGTTGTAGAAAGCTTGGACAGCAGGGATGGACACACTGTACGACGCTCTGTGAGTGTTACTGAAGTTGAACAGTTGTGTGGCATGCGTGACGAGCACATCTGCATAAGCAGCATCCGTGGCGCGGAACACCATGGACGCTGCCGCCATAGCTGCCGCCGTCTCCGCTGCCACTTCTGAGCCTGGTAACGTTGCGTCCAGCTTCAAGGAGGGCCTGCTTGAGTTCACATTCTCAGGCCTGAACCAGCACTTGTGGTCAATTTCTGGATCTCCAACCTGCAGCATCAAAAAAAGACCAGAGTCACCCCTTTAAGATTCACCCCAATCCAACATAACAGAGATGATTTAAAAGATGGTGAAGTTTTCAGACCTGGATATAAAGCTCATTTGCTGTAGGATGAGCCTTGATGAGATAGTCTGTGATCCAACGAATGGACGTCTTGGCGGATGCCAAATGACCGGCTTTTTCCATGGCAGGGCCATATTCCAACACGCTCCACGAGAGGATGGTGGCGGTGAAGGCCATGGGCAAACCGAACTTGATGCTGTCCCCTGCATCGTACAAGCCTCCGCTCAAATCAACTTTCACATCACTCCCATCCTGAAGATTCGAGTCGCCCCTCCACTTGATGGGGAAGCCCGCTGGTAGCTTTCCAGCTGCGGAGGAAAGACCAAATCACAGGATAGTCAGTCTCCACATCCAAAAACTTGAATTTCCAATGCGTGAGGAGAAGGCCAGTGCCGTAAAACATCTTCACAAAGACAAGATTAAAGGAATGAGAACAAAAATGTTCGTTTGACCCGGAGCTAAACAGAACCATAACCAGATATGAGCGGTAGGAAAACAATAACATGGCTACTGTAGTGTGGGACAAAATTTACTCCCGATCTAAAAAGAGCTGCAGTTCTACATACCCCACACACCAAAACAACAAACTTCCAACAAGATCTTGGTATTGTGTGCACAGAGTAGGCAACGCATTGCAACTCTTACAAACAGAGGTAATGCGTTTCCTCTCCATTCAAGAGACTATTTACCCGAGCAAAAGGGGGGAGGGAGGGAATCTGCTTACATTTCTGGATGTCGAGGAACGTGAGAGCCAGCCGCATCGACTCCGTGTAGTTCCCGGAGAAGCTCGAACCGGGAGTCTGATCCCCATCACTCGAGTCCGAACCCTTCTTGTTCTTAATAACCACCACAGCAACCGTAATAGCGCCCGCTACCAACGCTACGGTTACCAAACACCATATCCAGTTACACAACCTCGACTTCTTGTACGCCACTCCCATCTCGCCCCACTTCTCTCACTCGCAACAGAACTCCCACAAACAAAACCTACATTGCCGGTCCGCAAAACAACTCACCAAAAAGCCGAGAAACCCTCAACTCTTCCTACCTCCCAGTCATGTATTCTGCCGAGTCAACCACACACAGGAGACTGGATATGCAGGCGTTCCCTCTCTCTCTCGCACAATGCTAGAGTACAAAGTAGCTAGCTAGCTAGAGCCAAAACTCTAGGTGCACTGGATCTAGATCACCGCAGCTGCGCCTGTTACGCCAAATCTCTGTCACTGCGAAAGGCTACTGGATCGCCATCTCGGGTGGCGCAGAGATCAGGTGGTACTCCGCACTCCAGACAGGTGCAGAGTCGCGGCGCAGACTCTGAGTCTGTTAGAGTGCGAGTCAGTCTGCGTTTGTGTGTGTGTGGAGCGCACCTCGGAGCCAGAGCCCACGGACCTTTCACCGCCCAGCACTTGGGGTATTACTCCAGCTCCGCCTCAAATACAGCCACTTTGTTCGCACTAAGTTACACCAAATTATGTCGAAAACTCCGCCTTCGCAAATATCATGACTTCCAATTTCCTTTCGTCGCCACGCCGTGTGGACCGGCGCATTCAAAGTCAGGTGAACCACCCTGTAACCGCGAACTTTCGCATGTATGGAGAGGGGGGGAAATTATATACATTTACATTTCAGTGATAGCCAATAGAGTTGCAATCTCAACCCAAGTGATTTTGTATCTTTCCGATGAAATGTGAATTAGTTATGGATTTTCAAAGTGTGCTTCCTTGTTTGGTGGGTGGCTGCCGACCAAAAGTAAGGGGTTGTGGTTGATAGTGAACCTCCGTGAATGGGTGGTGATGGGTTGGAAATACCCCAGTTTTATGGTTATGGATTTTGGTTGGTTACTAGGGGGTACCGATGAAATGTGAAGTAGTTATGGATTTTCACAGTGTGCTTCCTTGTTTAGTGGGTGGCTGCCGACCAGAAGTAAGGGGTTGTGGTTGATAGTGAACCTCTGTGAATGGGTGGTGCTGGGATGGAAGTACCCCAGTTTTATGGTTATGGATTTTGGTTGGTTACTAGGGGATACCTTAAGAGTTGTAGGAGAGGGTTTTCTTTTTTTCTTGTTTGGACCTCAATGTTTTTGGCCTTTGACGGCCCCTGTTTACATAAAATAGCTCCCCATCCAAGAAATAAAATAGGGGCCAAAATATTGAGGTCCCTAAATGACATGAACATTTGAGATATTTAGCGCACATGAAAACAATGTATAAATGGGTGATTCAAACCCACGTGGGTTCCTCTATTGCAACAGCAGAGGTAGTGTCTGGCGGAGATCCAGTAAGTTTGCAGTGAATCTGATCATTCAGTTGGGATGCAAGGCTGGAGATAAACTCCCTATGAAATAAGGTAGAGGCACCCAATTCCGATCACTTAAGCCAGTTGGGGACTCAAATGACATTGTATGTCAAAAACATTTATGTAGAAAGATGCGGAATTGGGAATGAAACTCAACAAATATTTTTTCAAATTTAATCACAAAGATTTGGAATTGATGTGGAATTTAAAAGCCCGAAACCACTGGAGCCCATACTCAAATTGTAGAGTAGGTGAGATTTAGTGCCCTCCTTCACCCAATGCCAACAAGTGAGAGTGAGTAAAAGAGAGAAGACATGCCATGGATAACCAACTCATGGAGGGTACCCAATGCCAATCGGTCTTGATTGACTTTCAAGGCAAGGTCACCTACAAGAGCTCAATTGAGGTGGAGCAACCCAAAATTGCACACCTCCTGACCCAATGCCGATAATGAATGGGGTTTTCAGATTTTGAGTTATTGGTTTTGGGTTGCTTCATGCACCATTTCATGCACCATGCCATGCTTACTCTACTGATCAGAATTGGGTGGCCGATCGGAATCGGGTGCCTCTACCTTAGTTGAAGAATCTTGTGCCTGTTGAAAGGAACTGTTTAGGTTTGCGTCACTCTAGTGTACAAGAGAAGCTTCTAATGGACACAGAAAGTGAGGTGACATAATTGACGGAGATCATTTGCCCCATTGATTGAAGGTCCCACCTGTGACACATCCTGCTTTAGCATAATAGAAATAGCTCATGTTAACATGCATTCACAGATGATGACATTCAATACACAAGGAATGATGCCAACCAAGGTTATCAAGTGTAGAATACATGTATTTGTATTCCAAATATGAATATATGTATTTTTTGTACTTTGTATTCCAAGTACGCCCAGCTACATGATTGAGTGAGGCGGGGATAGTACACTAAACACTGAATATAGTGTAGAGGGATTATTGATGTAGATCACCCACACTAATTTCCATCAAAGCATGTGCATGCCAAGTTCTGATTGGGTATTTGTTCTCAAGCAAGTGTGTGTCAGTCAACAATTGCATGTAATTTTTCAATTAGTGTGGGAAATTTCAAATAGTCTAGTCTACACTATATTCACAGAACGGTGTAGTAAATGTGTTGTCTGCAACACTTGGAGTACAACTTGTACTAGTACATCTAAATACATGTATACAATGAATACATCTACATACATGTATTTTCTTGTTGGAGTACATGTAGTCGATAACCTTCATGCCAACATAGCTCACTCATGCTAGGGCCTTCATCGTCACTTGCACCTCCTAACATCAAATGTCCTATAACCACCAATTTAAGGAATAGCATAGAATCTTCAATGGTTATCTTATTTATGAACCACGTTTTTACTCTTGTAGGAAAAGTAGGTTTTTGATTTATTGAGGATTTTATTCTTAACTATGGAATTTATGAATTCCAAAAAAGCTCCATTCCACGGTAAACCTCAATCTTAATTGATAGGTTCTTCTAAGACCACCAAAGAAGGTGCTCATATTGCAAAGCATGGTTTTCCAAAAACATTTGGGAGTCTTTCACAAATTCCAATGACCTAAATTTATACACATATCCTTGACTTGGTTGTTTCAAGACTATAAGTTGGTCTTTTGAAGGAGGCTATCAAGTGGTCCAATTTATGGCATTGTAAAAGTTGGTGGTAATTGGGCAGATGATGTTATTATTCATGGTAATGCTATGTTTTGGCACCCTCTGATATTGTTGCTCAGCACACAATTTTGATAACTATGTAGGTCAGAAAATGATTATAGCATTGTTTCTATTCCAGTTCGAGCCATTTTTTAATGATTGTTGCTATAATCCAAATTTTGAGAGAAAAAAATCATTTTTTGAGGAGCAAACCATGTGTTTCGAAAAAAAATTTGACCTGAGAGTGACACTCTCCTATAGCCATGAGACTAAAGTAGCGATATCTTGCCAAAAATATATCATCATTTGGAATTACATAATTCTTGTAATATCTAGGAATATCATATAAAATACATAAAATATTCTCAGATACAATGAATATGTGGTGTTTCATATTCAATGAGAATTTTGTTTGATATGGAAATAAAATTGGAAGTTGTCCATAAGACATCTTTAATTTTATGTGGATAATGCTTTCTATCAACTATTACTCAATCTATGTTTGATTAGTATAAGTATTAGAAACATCATTGCTTACAACCAATTAGGTAGAAGTTGGAAAGTATACTAATGTGAGTAGATTCATTATCTTCACATATTGTATGTTGATGTGAAGCTATCAACAATCATGGTGCATAATTTTGATTCCATTTGATTGATGGATTTTTCTTGAGAGATTCTATTGATTGGTGAAGTAGTAGAGACATTAAAAGCAACAAATGTCACTATTCGTATAAAATGACTTCAAATACTAAATTTCATTTTTTCAACAATTGAATGATATTCTAGCTTTGTCTTAATTCAGGACCTGGATATATTAAGTTCAACTCAATAAAGTTAAACACCAAAATCAAACACAAGAAACTTATGAAAAAAAATGTGCAAAAAATGTTCAATTCATAGCTACAACACTTTAGGCATTAAAAAATTAATGCCTAAAGGTTTTAAAATAGAATTATTTATTTCAAAATATAGGTAGGTTTTAGAATGCCATCAATTTCTACAATCCCATCACCACCAATAAATTGTTAAATGAATCTTTAATTTTGTATACAACATTGCAACTTTGTGGAAAAAATATTAACAAAATTTGATGACTTGAGAATATGGAACAAAAAGAATGAAATTTTAATATAATTTGATAGCACTGTAAGAATTTGTAATAATTACCAAATTATAATTATAACCATAATTTTAGTAGAAGATAAAGAGATATGAAGAAGAAATGATAGTGCAATTTAGTTTCAATGGATGGCGTGTACATAAGAGTATGTCTAATTTAACTGATTAATTCAAAGTGAACTTTGAAATGCCCTCAAAAATGGACTAATATGTAATTTTGAATTAGAATTCATACATATGTAAGAAGAAGAAGAACCCCGGTCTCCGATTATGGAGCCGGCGTGAATAAAGTGTCTGTTCGTTCCACCACTAAGACCATGCCCACCGGACAAGGAATTAGTAGTATGGAACTACTTCCCCCTCTCGAGGGTAGACACTATATAACAAGTAGCAAAAACCCAGAAGTGACCTATTGGTAGTTAAAGAGTGGTCGAGAGAAAAGAGGGGGGGAAAGGGATGCTTCTCAATTATAAGGGGTTTTGATGTTTGAAGGTGTGTATAAGTAGTTTTAAGGGGGGTCGTGCGTATTGGGGAGGGGTTGGTTGTTTTCAATTTTTTGTTTATGTAGTAAAATGGACATGGCATATTGAATAGCGATGGTGTTAATGTTTTTAAAGGTGGTTTTAATTGTTTCGATGGGTATTTTGAAGGTGTCTTCTAGAGTTTTCATAGATGGAATAAAGGTGGTGGCACGAGCGCCAGATGTAATTACAATAAGGGGGTCCATATTCCATCCAAGGGCAATGATGTCGTCAATGAGGGGTTGGTATTTATTTATTTTGTTTTGAATTGTTTCCGGGGAAAATCTATCGTTGCAATATGTGAATTCAATGAATTGAATGGTGTAGTCTTGGTTTATGTGATCGGGTGGTGGATCATTATATGGTAAACTTCTAACACAAAGTATTTCTGGTTTGAGCCTAGCATTGCAATGACATCTTTGAGTCTCACATGAACATGGGAGTAGCCAAGGAGGGACCCTATTTTCTTGTGGATTGTTGTTAAAGGTGCCGGCGTTCATTAATAAAAAACATCTCGATTTGTTGTATGAGGTGATTAGTTTTTGGACTTCCCATACTGCTTTATTATGTCTTTTAACAATTAGGGAGTGTATGTGGTGGTTTTGGCATTTGAGTAGAACATGAAGCCATGTGTGGGGGTCCGTTGAAGGGCATATGGGCCATGTTATGGATGGGAATCTTTCTATTCCAAAGAAGAGTTGTTTGCGAGCGTTTCCCATATATTGACCAGTACAAAATTTGATGAGGCATGTTATTTGTGAGTCTGAAATGATGGGGTTTTTCCAAAAATTTGTAGAGAGTTCATTGTCTATGTTGTTATTGTTAGTCCATTTTTATATGTTAGGAATATTTTATGAGATTGTGTCAAGGTTGTTGTAGAGGTCTTGCTTTTTGAGATAATCGGGCCTTTGTCGGGGGTATTTTCTTTGGAAGGCCAATCTTCTTTTTGAAAGTAGTATGGGGTAGCATGGGCATGTTCATGTGGGTCTTTGGCCTCTTTGTGTGTTTTTTCTCCGCCTTCTTTTGCTAGTTTATCTGCTTGTTCGTTGCCATCAATATTGGCATGGGCTCTCACTTTGTGGAGGGATGTGATTTGTGTTCGGTTTTGTAACATTTGGACCATTGACCATACATATGTATAACATAACTTACATACTGTAATCGAGCTAAACTTGACTCAAGGAACAAGAGCATATCATATATAGAGCAAGTTGCAACCTTCAGGTTACATTTCAAAAAATAAAGATTTTTTTTTTAATTTTGTAAATTTTAAATATAGTATTTGTGAAAATGTCACATTTGTGTGTGAAATACTCAAAATATGGCATTTATATTAGCCCTATTGATATCTCCAGACCAAGTTGGTGATGTCACTAATGTAAATTGTTGTCATGTAGAAGAAGAAGAAGAACTTCTGTCTTCGAAGGCCCGAAGGAGACCAGCCTAAATATAAGGTAGAGGCACCCAATTCTGATCGGCCACCCAATTCCGATCAATAGAGTATGCATGGCATGGTGCATGAAAATGGCAAATGCATGAAATGGTGCATGAAGTGACCCAAAACTGATAATTCAAAATCTAAAAACACCAGTCATTATCACCATTGGGTCATAAGGTGTGCAATTTTTGGGTTGCTCCACCTCAATTGAGCTCTCATTGGTAGCATTGCCTCAAAAGTCAAACAAGGGCGATTGGCATTGGGTACCCTCCATGAGTTGGTTATCCATGGCATGTCTTCTTTCTTTTACTCACTCTCACATGTTGGCATTGGGCAAAAGAGGGCACCAAATCTCACCTACTCCAGAGTTTGATTATGGGCTCCGGTGGTTTTTGGGCTTCTAAATTCTATATCAATTCCAAATCTTTAAGATTAAATTTGAAAAAATATTTGTTGAGTTTCATTCCTAATTCCACAACATTCTACATATTAAATGTTTTGGACATACAATGTCATTTGAGTCCCGAACTTGCTTAAGTGATCGGAATTGGGTGCCTCTACCTTAGTGTTTGTTCATTCTCTTCACTACGCATATGGCCATGGGACGTAAGCTAGTGTAATAGAACTACTCCCCCCTCTTGAGGGTAAACACTTTTCTACACTAAGTGCTTCCCTACACTAATTGCCTTATAGACAACCAACATGTCATCTCCCCCAAGGGATGTTGTCATGTAAATAGTACTAGGGTATCCCTCTTTGGCCAACCTTATGGAAAATGGTCACACTTTTTGAGTTGGCATTATAATGATTTGTGAAAACATCATTCATGACATTTTCATATACCATGTTCAGATGTTTTTACAAATATTATATTCATTGTACACTTGATTTTGGCCCCGTATGTCTTTTACAATAATTTAACATTCTTTGAGAAGTATAAACATTTTATCACACACAAACCACTTAAAAGATTTTAATTCTGAATAAAGAAATGAAGAATAAATTCAAATGTATATGTTTGGTTGGATATCACAATTAAATTTGTCTTGTACAATATAGCCAATCTTGTCTTTTTTAATAAGGTTTCAAATTCCTAAACTAACTTACTTGTCACATGATTCGTTTGATATTGAATGTACAAGTATTTAAGATGTACAATACGACAAAGTTTACATTTCCAACTTTTGAATACCCAAGTCAATAGATATTCTAGTATAAATTTTTGTAATGAATAACCTATCCAAAACAATTCATTTTTGTACGTAAGAGAGTTATTTGTGAATTGTGAATTGAATAGTTCAATACATTCAAGGTTTAAAATTAATCTTATTTTAAGACTTTGGTATTATGATACCATGAAATAATCACTCTTCTCTTAGAACTAAATTATACTATAGTATTGTTTGTCTTTACAGATGAAAATAATAAGTGGCACATGGAATACATTCAACATTAAGTTTATTGTACTCAATAAAAACATCCTTATCAATAGTTATCAAAGACTTGAATTTTGGTCCTTTCTTCTAAATTTTACAATTTACAGTATAGAAAAGTATTAACATACACTTGCTCCGATTTAATTCCGTTACTTTTAGACACATCATATATATATATATATATATATATATATATATATATATATATATACATATACTTTTAGAAATTCCATTTGAGACATTTCATTTCTACGCAATAGTTTTGAAAATGGGCTAGAAAGAAGGATAGATGTTGCATAATATAAAAAACATACCAAAAAGTGTTGCATATTGAATTTCTTCATTTTCAACACTTTCATATTGTTAAAAATGTCTAATATCAAGATTTAATATAGTAATACATGTTTTAGTGGAAAACAACTCTTCCTCCTATAATATTGATGAATCAACCCAAGTTGATCACCTAAAATAGTGCCAAAAAAATAATAAACAAACTTTTGAAGCAATGGGGGGAAATGTGACATTAATTGAACAATAGAATCCCATGACTTTCAACAAACTTTAAACCCAAAAACTCAAAGTTACAAAATCATAGCAATCATAGCAATCATAGCAATCATAGCAATCAATATATCAAAATACCATGAAATTCACACTTAAAATTTATAACAAATTGTTTACTAAAAACATTTTCAAAATAAAAAAGTTGGCATTTTTTGTTAATTAAAGCTTATTATTATATAAATTTATCAATCATTGAAATTGAAATGAAAAAACTATTGAATGTATATCATACTACTAAAATTATAATCTACGCAGTGAACCACGCAACAATTATCCACACAGTGAACCATGCAACAATTGACCACGCAGTGAACCACGCAACAATTAACCACATAGTGAACCGTTCAGTGAACTATAGAAACGGTGTAGTCAACCGCAGAGTTAATTGCGCAGTCAACCCTGTAGTGAATCTTGTTTATTTATTTATTTATAGTTTGTAATATAAAAACTATATTAAAATGGTTGGACTATTGCATTGCAAAGCAAGCGTCAATAGCTACACTAAAATTGAGAATTAGTGTTAAGCACAGTGAATGATCTAAAAGTTAATAAGTTTTTACTTGTGATGAATGTTTTTACCAACGATATTTACAATGATTTCCCTCGTTGAATAGTATCAATAGTTGTGCTCATAGTAAAAACCTTCATCTAAAGTAAAAACTTATAGCATTCACAAATTAATTCGTGTGGTTACACTAATTCTCAATTTTAGTGTAGTTACAATAATAAAATTTGAATGAAAAGTATCAATTAGTTTTTTAATTAGTTATTTATGATTTGATAATATCATCATCATTTTTCCAAAGAAATGAAGTATTCCTCACAAAATGATAGCTACACCGTTCACTGAATATAGTGTGGAGGTATAGGTAATGTGGATGAAAATTGAGGTGGACCACATCAATTCTAGTTATGGATGAAAATTGATGTGGACCACATCAATTTTGGTTATTAATATAGTATTAATATGTTATTATTATATATGTTATTATTGTATATAATATTAATATTATAATATATGTTATTATCTTATTCATATATGTTATTATTATGTTATTATTATATTATTATGTTATTATGTTATATTATTATGTTTATATTATATTATATAATATAATATTATAATATTATGTTTATATTCTTATGTTATAAAATAATATTATTATGTTATTATATTATTATGTTATATTATTTTATTATTATATTATTATTTTATTATTTTATTATTATATTATTATATTATTATATTATTATTTTATTATGTTATTATTATGTTATTATATTATAATTTTGGTTTTAGGGTACAACTTGTAAAAACTTATCCACATCAATTCCCGTGTCTTTTATTTTGAAACAAGCCACACTATTTCTAATGGACATGATTTGATGTGGATGGAAAATTGAAGTGGACCACTTTAATTTGCGTTTAATGAAATTAGTGTAGGAAATTTCAAATAGTCTAGTCTACACTATATTCAGGGAACGGTGTACTATTCATAATAAATCATGTATAAGAAATTTACTAATTTACTAATGGATGCATAAGTCTCAACAGGTCATGATGAGGTCTGACCATGGTCCATACATCTGATTACCTGTCCATCCACCCATTCATCCAATTGTTCACACAAACCACTACGACTTCATCCACACATTCATCCAATTCTTCACACAGACCACCACTACTTCATCCACCTATTCATCCAATCTTTCACATAAACCACCACTACTTCATCCACCCGTTCATCCAATTCTTCACACATAGTACCACTACTTCATTCAACGGACAGAAATTCATCCATACCGCATTTCGTCACGAATTCATCCATCCATGGCCGCCTCAGTGCTGATTGGACGTCACCCGGGGAATCCTCCGACCTACTCAGTGCGTGCCACGTGTCACTCGCCAGAGTCCTGGCAAGTGGAGCGACCGTATTGGCCCTCGTCGTTCCCAGTCATCGCCGGTACAAAACTCTTCCAGAAAGCAGCTAAATTAGCTTGACTGAAAATGACCACGAAATCCACCTCAAGTCACAAAATCCTTGGCATTCAATATTCTCTCACAGGAGCCTGGACTCTAACTGATGCAATTCGATGCACATCTATGACTTCGAAGTAATTGCAACTGAATGCTAATTCAAATCCTTGGCAGTGCTGGTTTTTTTTTCTAGATTTCCTGTGCAACTGACCTGGTCGAGGAACTGTTTATTGATCATCTTGCTCGATTGCGAGCCTCCTGCCTCTGACCAGCCATGGTCTTTTTCGAGCTAGATTCTAAAGGTTAGATACTACGGGACGAAGTTCAGGTGATGGCCGGCATTTCAAGTTCGGTCTAGTTTGGGATGCGGGATGCGCCTAGTTTCGAGTGAAAGGATTTGTAGTTGTCTTCCATCTGTCTAGGTTGCTGGATTAGGTTCTCGCTATTTTTTCTTGCGATTTTTAGCTAGTTCTTGCGGCAGCGATGGAGGATACCGTGACGAGGCGGAGGTCGCTGCTTCCGGAGTATCTCTACACCTCGAGGACTTCGACGATGGCATGCCCGGGTGTGGTCATGCCGCAGCAACAGCCTCGTGGGATTGCAGGTACAAGCTCCTCGTTTCTCTTGCGAAAGTTGCAGCCGAGGGTGGGGAGCCTGTCGCCATCGCCGGCGGGTGGGAGCTTCATGATCCCGGCTCCGGCCGAGAGGGGGAAGATTCAGATGTACTCGACGGAGTACTTCCTGGCGTGCGGGCTGGGCGGGCTGCTGTGCTGTGGCCTGACGCACACGGCCGTGACGCCGATGGACGTGGTGAAATGCAACATGCAGATCGCGCCGAAGAAGTACACTACCATTCCGGAGAGCTTCCGGATCGTGGTGCGCGAGGAGGCGCTCCGGGGGCTGTACCGCGGGTGGGCGCCCACATTCGTCGGCTACTGCATCCAGGGCGCGGGCAAGTATGGCTTCTACGAGTTCTTCAAGAAGCGCTACGCGGACGTCGTTGGGCCGGAGACCGCGGAGCGCTACAAGACGCTGCTGTTCCTGAGCGCGTCGGCGAGCGCGGAGTTCTTGGCCGACATCGGGCTGTGCCCTTTCGAGGCCGTGAAGGTGCGCGTGCAGACGCAACCAGGGTTCGCCAGGGGACTCTCGGACGGGATACCCAAGCTGATCGCCTCGGACGGATTCGCGGGCCTTTACAAGGGACTGGTGCCGCTCTGGGGCCGCCAGATCCCGTACACGATGATGAAATTCGCCACGTTCGAGAAGACGGTGGAGGCGCTGTACAAGCATCTCGTCCCCATGCCCAAGTCGGAGTGTACCAGCGGGACGCAGCTCGGGGTCAGCTTCGCCGCAGGCTACATCGCTGGAATCGCCTGCGCCATCATCTCCCACCCCGCAGACAACCTGGTCTCGTTCCTCAACAACGCTAAGGGCGCCACTGTGGCGCAGGCCGTGCAGGAGATGGGCGTCACCGCGCTTCTCACGCGCGGCCTGCCGCTCCGCATCGTTATGATCGGAACCCTAACTGCCGCCCAGTGGGCCATCTACGACTCCTTCAAAGTCTACGCCGGCTTCCCCACCACCGGCAGCAGCGGAGCCGACGACCACAAGCCCCCTCTAGTTCAACATTGACCCTGGGAGCTCCATATCCTCACAAGAAGGTCTGTCACTTTGTACACATCTCTTCTCTCCCTACTTCTCATGCTTCGAGGAGCATCAATATTTCATGTAAATAGGGCCTGTACAGAGTGAGAAAATCCTAAGCCTTGCCTGATTGCAGGCGAACAGTTCTGTAAGTACTTGACGCACATCTTGTATCTTAATTCTTTTGCTGCTGGGGTCGATTCTGGTGAGGAAACCACCGCTCTTTGTGCAAACGAGTTGATGCATTGTAGGAAATCTACTGTAATGGAGGACGCTTAGTTGTGACATTTCCGGTACACTGCTCGTGTGATCTGTATGTTTGAAGATGGAGAATTGTCTTGCTCCTCTTTTCCAATGGTCTTTCAGCTAATTCACAACCGGTTTTTGCTAATTACTCCACACTCAAGGTTTGCTAATTTTTCCAATACTACCTACTTAATTGTGTATATTGACGTTTCAAATACAATATCACAAGTGGAGGTTTGTCTCTTAGGTAGTGGTTTTCTATCGAAACAAGGCACTCCTGTAAGACACTCCACTTTCTACTACCACTTCCAACTTCACTATCGACTTCATGTTCAACTCCAGGTTTGATTTGTCTTTCATAAATTATAAAAAAGTGATTTAAGTTCTCGAAGACCCTTTAATCCTTGAAGGGATATAGTTTCTAGGACATTTTATTTTTACTTTAATTTCACTTTGCTCGTTGGAGTATATACATAGGAGTCGAGTTCGTCAGTTTCGACATGTGGCTGACGAGATGGACGTTATGATAGGAGATGAAGTCGGTTACAGCATTCGTTTTGAGGATTGAACCGGTCTGAAGACTACTTTGAAGTTTTTGACAGATGGTATGCTTTTCCGAGAGGCTATGACGGATCCCTTGCTGGAGCGCTACAGGGTCATCATCCTCGATGAAGCTCACGAGAGGACGTTGGCTACGGATGTGTTATTTGGTATTCTTAAGGTGGTTCAGAATAACCGACCTGACTTGAAGCTTGTAGGTTTAAGCGCTAATTTGGAGGCACAGAAGTTACAGTCTTATTTCAATGGAGCTTCGTCTATGAAAGTGCCTGGAAGATTGCTACCTGTGGAGAAATTCTACACAGGAGCCTGAGAGGGACTACTTGGAGGCAGCTATTCGAACAGTGGTTCATATTCACAAGTGGGAACTACCTGGTGATATCCGTGTGTTTTTGACCGGAGAAGAAGAGATTGAAGAGGCTTGCAAGAAAATATCTCGTGAAGTTCAGAAGCTTGGGGATCCTGCTAAAGTGGTTCCGTTATACTCTACGTTGCCGCCAGCTATGCAGCAGGAGATTTTCGATGCAGCACCCTCACCGGCAAAGGAGCGAAAGATTGTGGTTTCCACGAACATTGCGGAAACTTCTCTGACTATTGACGGTATCGTTTACGTGATTGATACCGGATTCGCTAGCAAAAAGTGTACGATCCTCGAACTCGAGTTGAGTCACTTTTGGAGTCTCCAATTTCGGGCTACTTCATGCAGGTGGCACACTTGAATGCTACGAGAATGGTTGATCGACATTGCCCCACACTACTATGATTTGACCAACTTCCCTCAATGCGAAGCGAGACGTGTTCTTGAACGCCTATACTCAAAGCATGAGGCAGAAATCCGAGGTCAAGACCGGGATTAGGTAGTTTTTACCGTCAGATCGAGTTTCTGTGTCGGTTTATATTCAGATGCATTGGTCTAAATTGCTGTTTCCTATTCCTATTTGACCTAAGTTCACAGGATCTGAACAAAAATGATCTGAAATTTATGAGAGTTGGAGGACATAATCAGAATTCTCAAAGAATCATGTTACATTCATGTCGTATCCTTCGGTCACGAATATTTGGTACATGGTAGCATCACGCTTCTGCACGTCAATGCTCAGTGTTCTACGTTGTTCCAGAACTGAATCTTCGACTCTATGAACGGAAGTGCATCGGGAAAAGTTCTGAGCAGAAATGACGTTCCTCGCATTATCGTACGCTACCCACCGATGAAGCTGATGAATGATATTAACGTCCTGCAGTCAGCCAGCGCTCTATCGACCAGTCTATCTCTGTCCAGAATCAGCTGTCAGTGGCATGTATTTTACCTGAAGATGAAGTTGAGGGATGACAACGAAGTGACGCAGGCAATGTGCATGCAGGCGGTACGTCTTTCCCGGAGTGACAGGATCACATGCGGTGCGCATTTGCGGCCGGTGTTGTTGCAGGTCAGGCAGCCAGGCGTTAGGGGCACCATGGTAGGGTACAAGGAGCACTTGTATTTTCCGCGGCCCTCGACCAACAGAGACTGCGCGGAGTCAGCTTTGTAAGAAAGTTTTCACAAGGTTTTGTACGTGAAGGTGATCACAAAATAACTAGTATATACAGTACCTATGGCTTGCCAACGAATCTGAAAGGAACGCTCACTGTTGAGGCCCAGCTTGTGCTCGTAGATGGATTTGTGCCACCAGTCGTGTTGTAGTAAACAATATTATCATGTATATGTACGCATGGTAGTTTACTAAGTTTACACACTCGACCTAGTCACTTACACATGTGATGGTACATACACATTGTGTACATAGACAGCCACCTTGGGTAGTATGTTGACTACCACCTTGTTGTAGAATGTGGACAGCCACCACCCTTGGTTGTACACCTTGAGCTTGCTGGTTACACTTCATGTGTATATATGACCAGTGTCTTTTGAGTAAAAGTAAGTTCTTTTGGTTTATTTCATGGTATCAGAGCAGTGTGAGCATCCTCCACTCTAGTGTTTGTGATCGGTCAAATGTGACCAAGTCTCCATTGATTTGAGTATGGTGAAGTGTGTTGGTTGTGAGCAAGTCTCCACCTAGTAGTGTCTGTGATTGTTCAAATGTGTGCAAGTCTCCATTGATTCGAGTATGGTGAAGTGTGTTGGTTGTGAGCAAGTCTCCACCTAGTAGTTTTTTTTTATGATTGATCAAGTGTGAGCAAGTCTCCATTGAGTTGTGTATGTTACAATATATGAGCGTGAGTAAGCCTCCACCAACGAGTAATTTTAGTAGTTCTTTTGTATTCATCATTACTTTACTCTCTGAGTTGTGTCTGCTTTCCTCGTCTCGTCTCATCTCTGCAATACTTTTTTTTTTTTTTTTCCCGGAGTGTTTGTTCTCAGCACATCTCTAGAATATTCCAACATGGCAGAACACCAACTTGGTGGAGTGTTGAGCGATGCTCATAAACTCACAGGAGTCCACAACTATGCCATGTGGAAGATTAGGATGGAACAGATCCTGAAACGAGATGAGTGCTATTGGTTGATCAACTTTGAGTGGCCTAAGTTATGTCGAGAGGATGACATTGTATCTGCTCGCCTCAAGAACAAGGCCTTAACCTCTATCACCTTGTCCTGTGTAGACTCCATCATGAGAACGTGCTCTAAGATAAATTGTCCAAAGCAGTTGTGGGACTACCTGAGCGCCACCTATCAAGTTCAGAACAATGCTCAGAGACTCCATCTCAAGAAGAAGTTACAGAACCTGTCCATGACAAAAGACACTTCTGTCACCGAGTTTGTTGCACAGCTTACTGACCTCGCCTTGCAGATCGGCGAATTTCGAGATGAAGAAAATGTTCATGACGCTGACCTAGTCGAAATCCTGCTCAACGCTCTCCCAACAGTTATGAAGGTCTTCTGAACTCCATCAACGGTGAAGCTACTCTTCCAACTTTTGACAACATCATTGCTCGACTTCTCCAACATGAAAATCGTCGCAAGCTTTGCCTGGATAAGACGATTGGAGAGGAGCGCGCTCTGGCACTCACTCACGACCTCAACGCTCTACGCTTCAAAGGCGGCGGATTCTCACGGTCCAACCCACCACACCGTGTGCAGCCTCATGCATCTGGACAAGTTGGTCCTTGCAACTTCTGTGGAGAGTACGGTCATCTCATGCGAAACTGCAGTGAGCTCGCCAAGGAGATTGCTTGTCGGGCCAAGGAACGACAAGCTCAACAGAACCGATATCGACCAGTTGCACACCTTGTCGACGTTTCAACGTCCAGTGAAGAACATATTGTGCCTATGACCGAGGACGACATTGAAGCTGCCGTCGACCTGTATGAAGCAACTATGGGCATCGACTCCAACTCTCGTCCATCTGCCATTGAGCCTTCATCCAACGTTAACTCTCTCTCTATGGTACACCCAGACCTCAACTCTGTTGTAATGGAAAAACCTTGGTACCTAGACTCTGGCGCCTCCAAACATGTCACTGGAGACAAGTCTACATTAGCAGAGTTTGACTCTAGAGTAACCAATGTCACTCCTCTAAAGTCAGCTGGTGGTTCTGGACACCCTGTTCATGGGAAAGGCAATCTTCTCTTTGATACATGTGAAGGAGAAATAAAGATCCCAGGCGTTTTGTATGTGCCCAGTATCTCAACCAACCTACTTTCGGTTGGATGCATCACTGATTCCAAGAATCATCTGGTTACCTTTGATGACCGACAATGTCTTATCATTGAAAAACCATCAAATACTATTGTTGCCAAAGGTATTCGAGATTCCAGCAATGGCTTGTACCAACTTGTTTACTCCAACCCGGGTTCGTCTTCTTTGCTCAAACGACCTTCTCAACTACTCTCCTTACAAACTCCTGACATCGTCCACCTATGGCACCGAAGACTCGCTCATCTTAATCCTTAGAGCCTCCATCTCTTGTCCACTAGAGGTCTTGCATCTGGTATTCCACCTCTCCCTGAATATTCACAGGTTTGTGTTGATTGTCAAGGCGCCAAACAAATCCGAGAACGAGCTCCTTGAGAGAGCCAACATCGTTCCTCTCATGATCTTGGCATCATTCATAGCGATATCTGTGGAGCCCCATCTCTTGCTTCCTACTCACGCTACCCCTACTTCATCACCTTCATTGATGACTACAGCCGCAAGTGTTGGGTGTACTTCCTTCGTCACAAGTCTGAAGCTCTCACGAAGTTTAAGATATTTCAAGCTATGGTAGAAACTATCACTGGTACTCACATTCAACAACTTTGTACAGACAGAGGGGCGAGTACATCTCCTCTGATTTCGATACATACTGTGAGACACATGGCATTCATCGCCAATTAACTCAAGCCTAAACTCCACATCAGAATGGGGTTGCTAAACGGAAGAATTGCACATTATGTGAACGCATGCGCAGTATGATGCTTCAGTCTAACGCCCCTTCAGGACTCTGGGCCGAGGCTTTGAACACTGCTAACTACATCACGAACAGGGTCGTGCCAATTTCCATACAACCCTTCATGAAGTGTTCACTGGTCAACGACCTGATCTCAGCCACTTAAAAACCTTTGGATGCTTAGCTCATGTACGCGTTAATACTCCTGGACTCACCAAACTCGACTCCCGGAGCATTCCCTGCATTTTTGTCGGATATGACATCAATTCCAAGGCTTACAGGTGCTTTTGTCCCTCTACTCACAAGATGCACATCTCCAAGGACGTACGCTTTGACGAGACTTCTTATCCATTTTTCTCTCTCTCTTCAAACCCCTGCTCTTTTCCTTCTCCGGTAACTTCACCTACCACTCCATTGTCCTTTGACAAAACAATTGATGCTTCTTTTGACACTATCTCCCATGAAGAAGGCTCTCCTGTAACCCCTATAGTTTCGGAGCCACCTCCGTCTTCACCGTTCACCACTGCCACTGCAATTACAGGTTCCATATTAACCTCTCCATCCGCCTTACTTGACCATGTATATCAACGACACCCTCGTGTCGATTCTCCCTTGGCACACGCCCCTTCTGTACGTCCAATACGAGAGCGCATGCCTCCCCGCCACCTCACGGACTACTACGTCAATTCTCTCTATGCCATTTGTGAGCCGAAGACATTTCAAACTGCTGCCTCTCATCCCGCATGGGTCAGCGCCATGCAAAGTGAAATTGATGCCATTCACACTAACCAGACCTGGACATTGGTTGCACCTCCACCTCACGCCAACATCATTTCTTGCAAATGGGTGTTCAAAGTCAAAACAGGTCTTCTCGATTCTACCCCGAAGTTCAAGGCTCGCCTTCTTGCCCGCGGTGACGAACAATCTGACGGCCTCGACTATGACAAAGTATTTTCCCCTGTTGCCCGTTGAACCACCGTTCGTACAATTGCCGCTTTTGCCGCACAGGCAAATTGGCCCATTTTGTACCTTGACGTCAAAACAACTATTTTAAATGGCGATCTTCCCTCTGACCAACCTGTCTTTATGAAGCAACCACCAGGCTTTGTGAACACTACTTTCCCTCACCATGTACGCAAGCTCTCCAAAGCCTTGTATGGACTTCGTCAGGCTCCCCATCTATGGAACTCCAAATTCAACATGTTTCTCCAGGACCAAGGCCTCACTAAGTGCTATTCTGATTACAATCTCTACACCTTCACTGAAGGTACCTTGATCGTTCTTCTTGTCTTATACGTTGACGACATTCTACTCACTGGCAATCACTCTACTAAGATCACATGGCTCCAAGCTCAACTTGATCTACACTTTGCCATGACGCTCTTAGGACCCATGTCTCTATATCTTGGGGTTGAGTTCAAATACACTTCTGATGGCTTGTTTCTTTCCCAAGAACAGTACATTCTCAGGACTTTGGCCGATCTTGGCCTGAGCGATTGTAACTCCGTCTCCGTTCCTATGCTCCCAAGCCTCAAGCTCGAACTCCAGATGGACGCTGCTCTTGTCAACCCGACTGAATACCGGACCATCGTCGGCAAACTCATGCACATTTGTGACACCCGTCCAGATATTGCCTTTGCCACGAATGTAGTTAGCCGCTTCAATTCTCAACCCCAGGTTTCTCACCTCGCTGCTGCTAAACATATTATTCGTTATCTTCGAAGAACCACTTCACTCTGTCTCTTTTATCCTCGCCAGGCACCATCCCCTCTCATTGGTTGGGCTGATTTCAATTGGGCTGGCGATTATATAGATCGTCGCTCCACTTTTGGGTATCTATTTGAACTTGGTTCTTGTGTTATCTCATGGAGCTCCAAGAAACAATCCTCTGTTAGTTTATCTTCCTCCGAAGCTGAGTACAAAGCCTATCGCGACGCTGCAAAGGAGTGCATGTGGCTCCGGAGTCTTCTTGCTGATGTCAACCACACTCCTATTTCTGCCACTCAGCTCTTTGTGGATAATCAGTCTTAAAACTGCTAAGAATCCAGTCTTCCATGCTAAGACTAAGCACATTGAGGCCCATTATCATTTCATTCACGAAAAAGTTATTGAAGGCACTATTGACCTCACTTATGTTCCCACCGTTGATCAAAAGGCTGATATTTTTACCAAGCCTTTAGCCCAAGCTCCCTTTACACATCAACGTGCTTTAATCGGCATAAGAGATACTTCTTTATTCTCATCTTGACTTTGTCATTTTTTTTACAGCAACTTTTTTTCTTCAAACTTCTCTCTTCTCTCTGGTAATCGTAATCTTCTGACAAATATTCTTGACTCTCTTCCTCTCATGTATAGCAATCCCATGGATCGTTACTCGAGTCTGAGTCTGTCTCTATTTTCAGACCCGGATAATGCAACACTACCTCCTCTATCAACACTGCTCTTAACTGCAGTACCTCTTTCTTCACTCCTTCCACAATCAAGTGATGCGGCACTCCCTCTTCTCTTGCCGCTGTCATGAAGCCCCTTGTCATCACTGTATTCACATATAGTTGCTTCCATTCTTCCGACGCCTCTACTTATCCTCTCCATACTGGACTTACTAACCTTAGTCGAAACAAGGTTGTTGGTCTCGCCTCTCCTGATCTCATCAACTTTGGCCAGATCTCATACTGTGTGATGAAGTCCGGAATCTTGTGCAGGAGTCGCCCTAGTGCCACCGGATCTTTGCTCACCTCTAGCAGACGAGGTACATCTTCGACATCATCACCATCTCCACCGGACAGAGGAGGATTCAATCTGCTCCAGTCACCGACAGTTTGCACAACAAAGTTTTTCACACTTTCCAAGCACTTAGTCCATCTAGAACACATGTGAACACACAACAATCGAATCAAGAAGCAAACAAGCAAGCAAATACCAACTAGTGACATATGAACTTCCACGAACTCGTATAGCCTTGCCCAATCATATTTAGGATCCATGACTATAGTTAAAACAAACAGAGTATGTAAAGTTGTAATCCCATCGTATAAAAGGGGTCGAGTCTGAGAGGGGGTGTTGTAGTAAACAATAGTATCTTGTAAACAATATTATCATGTATATGTAAGCATGGTAGTTTACTAAGTTTACACACTCGACTTAGTCACTCACACATGTGATGGTACATACACATGTGTGTACATAGACAACCACCTTGGGTAGTATGTTGACTACCACCTTGTTGCAGAATGTGGACAACCACCACCCTTGGTTGTACACCTTGAGCTTGCTGGTTACACTTCATGTGTATATATGACCAGTGTCTTTTGAGTAAAAGTAAGTTCTTTTGGTTTATTTCAAGTCGTTGAGGAGGACGTTTCGCTCGCCGTCTCCTTCGTGGGCAATTAGAGAACCATGGAGACCTCCGGAGTGTGCTGCATTGTATAATGTCCATGGTAGAAGCATGTATGTTCCAGCCCGCACAACGACATGCCCACTAGTTAGTCATCATGCGCTTGCACAGTGGGTCCACTTTGATAAACTAGCGTTTCTGCTCATCCTGTCAACTTTGAATTTGTATGTGAAGGTCTCTCCAGAGTTGATAGGACACTGGGACACATAAGTTGCGCCCTCATAGTAGGGTGTTCCTCTCTGCACACATATCCGAGAGTAATGAGAAACACTAGTCTGGCATGACTTGTGATGCACATCGGAGGATTTGTAGGCTAAGTGCAGCAACTTCCATTCGCACCTGATGCATCCCATGCCAATGCAACACCACGGCCTGCGTGGGAATGTGCTTGGTAATCATCACCACCACCATATCACCATAGACGCCGTGAACAGTAGGCTTTGGGTACTAGCCGTTGACAGCGAGAATCAGCCTCTCCACACCATCACCACATGCATCAGCGTGCATCACTACCACAAACAACACTTTTTCCTCTTTTACATGACTTTACAGATAAACCTATGTACTTTACTAAACATCTCCACAATATACTTGTGTTTCCTTTGAAATTACTCTGAATTCCCACTTCATTTCTGTTCACCTACTTTCTATTCATATTATGTAAAAACACTTACTTCAAATCTCACTACAAGAAAATTCCACCTACTTCATTGGAACTAACATTTCAATTGAAGAATCTAGAAACACTCACGTAATTTTCAAGCAATATTGAATCAACTCAAGCTTGTACCATGAATACCCAATCATCTCAAGCTTGTATCATCTAAACACATATATCTGAGGTATTTAACCCTGCACCTGGTCTACTGGAGCTTCGAGATAAGCTCCTCCGTAAAATAGAAGGCATTGAATTGTATACACAGCCATGTATTTCACTCTGTTGTATACAAAGAAATGTATTACAGTTTAGCAAGACTTACACCTTTGTATTGAAGATTCTTCACCTATCATCTTTCATTTGGAGGCCATTACAATATCTCAACTCTATCATTACAACACCATACATGTAGAATGTTGTGTCACCAGTGGCACTTTATGATGTTTAAGGGTTAAGAAGAACAAAGAGAATTCCAATTTTGTACGAAACCATCATGAATGAAATTCCACCACTAAAAGCAGCAACCGGATGGCATAGAAATTCGCAAGTGGAATAGATTATGGAAAACACCATCTTGGCCTTACGGAGAACATTAGGCTTTTTTTTTTATCATTGATATGAAGTCGGCGTATACTTGTGATTACGAGGCCAAGGTTAGCAGTATAGAATAAACATTTCAAGATTTGTTGCACTCCTAAATTATCTCCACAAGGAGGCATTCAGGATAATAGGGTTTTCCTGTAAGTTTTTCTGGAGAGTTTAAAAATGAAAGAGGAAAAAAAATGATAAAGGCAGGGAGAGATTTGAATAAGTGTAGTAAGAGGTCCTGCAAATGGGACCTCTTACTTCATAAAGCCCAAAGAATTTTTTCCAAAACCTTCATCGTACAACAAGCCTTGAGCTTGTGAGGCCCAAGAACGGGGGCCTCACGTCCTTTGAAGGTATCTGTGACTCCCCTTCAAAAAAATTGTGCGGGCTTTACAAAATGAAAGGGAGCAATAGAAATTTCATACCCCCTGGTTTTGCACCACTGACATGCATGGCAATCAATGTTCTTACCGCCCTATCCAATGCAAGCCAAAGCTCCTGCATAGTACCCTAAGTTCTCAAAGAGATTAAAGCCAAACCTCACCGCCCATGTGGTCCAAGTTACGAACATAAGACCATATAGTAGGGGGTGACATATAGGGTGACCCGTTTCACTTTAAAAAAAACTAAAATATTTTACACTATTTAGATGTAGTGGGTTAAGAAAGTAGTAGGACATTTAACAATATGTTATTTTCTGTGACTTAAAAATTCTAGCCGTACTCGTCCTTCATCATCTTCTTTTCCTCCTTGATATTGGCAAGTTATTAAGCGCATGGGATAAATATTACAATAATCAAGATTTGCAAACATTTGGAAGGAATTTCTTTCAAAGTTTATTGCAATATAAGCACCACTATATAAGCATAAGCTTAGTGGTGGAAAAAATACGCTTTATTTATATTGGTCATGATTAACCCCTAAATCCCAAGGCATTTTCACACCAAAAAAGTTTCAAAATTGCTTGTTCTAGTGCAATGAGTAAAGAGGAAAAGAAGGTCTTTTATTTCTACATCTAACCGTAGGATCTAAATTAAAGCTCACTAAGTAACGTCCTCACAAAATTTCATAAATTTTTACCTCACAGATTGAAAGATTATAGTGTGTGAAGTAGAAAAAATGGTTCATTTTCTTCCTTGCGTTGAGTGGATAAACAAACTTTGACTTCACTTGGTTTGAAATTTTTGCACTACACAAGGTCTAGATTCCTTACCATCTTGTTGAGCATGAAGTTAGTTCCTTGTACACCAATTTTTAGAGGTAGAAGAAGGATGTAACATATTCAAAACATTTGTGCAAGGAGTGGAGGTTCAAAAATTACCAATTTATGTTTTATTTTTTTGTGAGCTCAATATGTTTTAGAATGAAAATCCAAACGGTCAATAAGAAGGGTCACAACACATCTTGTAGTAGAAAAATAAAAATCATAAAATATGAAGACCTCTAAACTTTATGTGGAAAAGAAGGAGTTTTTTTAATACCTTGCTCGACAAATTGTGACAATGTATGAAAATGTTTGGCTTGGGTTAATGTGCTATTTTTCACTAAAGACAAAAAAAATTCTTCGACAATATGAAAAAAATTATATTACTTGCCATTATTGAAAATCTCGCATTTGACTAAGTATTCTAGCAAAAGTTTTTAGAGTTGCCCGACGTGCATGGTCTCTTCATTAAAACTTCAAAACTCTATAACTTTTCAATTAAATGTCAGATTTAAGAAAAATTGTATGCACACAAAGCTTTTAGTATTTTCCATTTACAATAAAAATTTCAAAAAGAATTGTTTTAAATTAACACTATAGGAACTTGCCCAAATTCTTAGCGTCCTCCAAGGCAACTCTTGGGCCTTTAGGGATTAAAGGTTTTGGACTCTTGGAGTCATTCAAATTATTTGACATATTGGAAGATTATTGTGTTTGAAGTAAAAGGAAATAGTTTATAACTTCCTTGGATTATGGGATCAATAGACTTTCAAGGCTTCCTCAGTATAAAATTTTTGCATCAAATAAGCTCTCAATGTACTACCATTGTCTTCTACATGATGTCAGTTCTTTGAGCATTGATTATTAGGAGTAGCAAAAGGGTGTAACAACTTTTTTGCAAAATGTACAAAGAATGCAATTTCAAAATCATCAATATAAATTTCAAATTCTCATGCATGCATTCCTTTACAAATTGCATATCTGGGCAGTATATATACATCTTAAAGATTTTTTATTTTTTTTAAACAATAACTTAATGTCAAAAATTTGTTATAATGATACCATGTCCAACGAGGTGTTAAAACCTTTGGCTTGCTATAAATTAAATCTATACACTAAAGAGTTCTTCACTATTTCTCTACAAAGCACTCTAAAATTGTTTGTCCTTGTACACTAAGAGGAGAAGAGAAGATAAAGAAAATTTTCATTTTAATTTTGAACCATAGCATTTTGATTTAGATTAATAGATAGCTTGCTATCAAAAAACTCATCAAAAATTGAGTGCACAAATTGGAAGATTACAATGTGTAAAGTGGAAACAAGGATTTTCTAATTTCTTTCATAAAGAGGTTCAATAGTTCTTAACTTCTTGTGGAGTAAGTCTTTATACTACATAAGGTCTAGATTCATTATTACCGTAGGTGAAGGGCACCTTCGGCTATAATTAATTCAAAAAAGGCATGCCGAATTATTTGGGAAATTATTGCGTGAAAATGCCGAAATTGAAGAAAATATTAATATACAAAATCTTTGGACACCAAGGACATCAATGGGGAGTTATGGCTTGGAAAGCCTTGATTCTTGGAAGTGCGTGCAAAAGAGCTTCTAGTAGGGAGCTTGTGGTCTTAGGTTCAAACCCCTTGGCGGCCAAAATAGGCTAATTATAGTAATCTATGAACTCCTACCGAAATCAACTAAAATTCCTTTTAGAAAGCCGAACCGACTTTTTTGACTTTAATTAATTATTCGACGTCCAAGTGCCGAAGGTGCCCTTGACCTGCGGTAGTGACCATAGTTTTTCAAATAAATGATATTACTAACTTGTATGCCAATTTTTTGAAGCAGTAGATGGATGTAAGACTTTCAAAAAACTATTGCAATGACAGTGACTATTCCTAAGAGAAAAGGGGATTTTTATAAAGTAAGATGGAAGTTAGTAAAGGCAATATTAAACTTTTTCTTTAGTTTGAAATACTGACATGTGAGATATAGGGTTTGGAGGTCAAAAGCTTCTGGGTGACATATATTTGCTCGTATGAGGTGCTTAGCTAGGACACTATCCAATGAAATCTAGTAAAAATATCCAACTCTCACTAATTTTGACACTTCACAAAATGGAGAGTGCTTTGGAAATTAGTATTTGACAAACTAATTGGGATGATCAATATAATAATGTCCATTCTTTCCATGGGATCAATTTTGTTGATAAGAAACTAGATATACACTCACCCCTCCCATTAATTTTAGACAAATATGGCATCGGCGGATGGAGATGGTAAGGACTTGGTAGAGGTTAAAAGTTAGTAAGGTAGAGGCACCCAATTCCGATTGGCCACCCAATTTCAATCAGTAGAGTATGCATGGCATGGTGCATGAAAATGGCAAATGCTTGAAATGGTGCATGAAGTGACCCAAAACCGATAACTCAAAATCTGAAAACACTAGTCATTATCGGCATTGGGTCATGATGTGTGCAATTTTGGGTTGCTCCACCTCAATCGAGCTCTCATTGGTGGAATTGTCTCGAAAGTCGAACAAGGCCGATTGGATTGGGTACCCTCCATGAGTTGGTTTTCCATGGCATGTCTTCTCTCTTTTACTCACTCTCGCTTATTGGCATTGGGTGAAGAAGGGCACCAAATCTCACCTACACTACAGTTTGAATATGGGCTCCAATGGTTTTTGGGCTTATAATTCTATATCAATTCCAAATCTTTGTGATAAAATTTGAAAAAAATATTTGTTGAATTTCATTCCTAATTCCGCATCTTTCTACATAAATGTTTTTGACATACAATGTCATTTGAGCCGCGAACTCGCTTAAGTGATCGGAATTGGGTGCCTCTATCTTAGTGGGTTTAATAGGGGATTTGATCATTTGAGCCTATCGCATGCAGAGGTCTTTTTAGGCACGTAGGTACCGAATTAATTATTTTTTCAAAACGCAATAGTTCAGACACAATAGGTATCACCTAGACATTACATGCATATCACATAGGCATTGCACGGGTATCACCAAGTCCTGTATGGGTATCACCTTGGCATAAGATGGGTACAACATAGAAAAATCTCTTGAATTCTCCAAAGCTTTTGGACATTCTCCATGCTAAATTAATTATACACAAACTGACCATTGCTTATGGTAATTGCAACTCTATTCATGCACCTGCACCATTCATAGGCACACAAGTCTTTGGAGCAGAGATAAGGTTATGCGAAGTCCATGTACTGTACAAGAGAAAAGAGTACTTGTGGTGTTTCATTAATCCAATGAGCCAGCTTCTTCCCATTCTTTGACTTCATGCATTTGATAAACATGCCCTCACCATCTCCAATGATCAGCAAGTACAAGCTTTTCTCCGTCTTCCAAACCTGGGAGGATCGGAAGTTGGAACTATCTCCGCAAGCCACTACCATCAACTGTCCTTGCATCATTGTATAGTACCCGGCAATAAGTATACGTTTACGAATGTGTTCACACTATACTGCTGCCAACTTTGACACCTTCCTGAGGGCTGAAAATTTGTCATTTCACCATGAAATTTTTGGCACAAGATCATTTCTATGTTGACAACATGTGTGCAAAATTTCAAGTCCAAATGATGAATACAAAAAAAGATATTCAAAATCTACCAAATTTCAAGGCCGCATGATGAATACAAAAAAAGATACTCAAAATTGTTTCTCATAGTTACATACGTTGGTAGATTTTGAACATAGAGGTGATCTTGTGCCAAAAATTTTATGGTCAATTAACAATTTTTTAGACGTAGGGAGGGTGCCAAAGTTGGCAATAGTGAAATGGTTTCCCTCAGTGTTTCTCACAACTACACATGTTGGTGAGTTTAGGTTTTTTTCTTTCTTTTGTGGATCTTTTGGACTTGAAATTAAGCACACTTATATTCTACATAAAGATGGTCTCATGTCCAAAATCTAATGGGAAAACAAAAAAAATCAATCCTTGGGAGGGTATCAAAGTTGGCAGCAACCAGTGAAATATTTCTCACAACTACACATGTTGGTAGATTTCAAAAATCTTTTGTTATGTGTATATTTTAGCCTCCAAATTTGGCACACATGTAATCAACAGAGAGATAGTCTCATGCCAAAATTTTCATGGGAAAAAACAAAAAATTCAATCCTTGGAAGTGTGTCAAATTTGGCTAGGAGTGAAATGATGCTCACAACTACACATGTTGGTAGATTTGGAATATTTTTTTTGTGTGGATCTTTTGGACTTGAAATTTTTCTCATGGCCACACATATTGGCAAATTTTGAATATCTTTTTTTGTATTCATCTTTTGGACTTGAAATTTTGCACACATGTTGTCAACATAAAAATGATCTTGTGCCAAAAATTTTATGGTAAAATGACAATTTTCCAGCCCTTAAAAGGGTGTCAAGTTGGCAGCAGTGTAGTGTGGAAACATACTTAAACAAAAAGAACGTATACTTATTGCTAGGTATTGTACAAGTGAGTGGTACAGGAAGGACCAAGTGTCAAGTCCATGCTACTAAGGGTCAGGGGTGTTAACAAAAGATTATATTGCAGATTTAAAATAAGGGTTTACACCAAATTTTGTACTAAAGTTTCATACCAAGGGCAAAGGGCATTAAGAAAATGGAAAAAGGCATTAGTAGAGGTTACACTTCAACAATGGTTATAGGTGAGTGGCATTATAACTTATAATACAAAGGTATGACTTCTAGGAGGGATGAGTGTATTTCCAAATTCTAGATTTACAGATGTAATTTCACTTTTATTCTGTTTACACACTAGAGTTTTCCTAAAAGTACTTAGGGTTTAAACCCTCACTGTCACTCCAAAATGCTGATAGGGGTTGTGCACCTGAAAGTCCACTTGTTTTTGAGAAACATGGTGGTTTGGTTAACTATGGGGTTTATTCCATAAATTATGGTCATATGTCAGCCAACCAACATGCTACAGGGTTAATCATCTAGGCACAGTCACCATCCAAACATAGATGCAAGGTGGCATTGGCGACTCCAAATTACTAATTTGGTTACATTAGCTTGTTCCATGCACGTGGCCTATAAAATATGGAGGGTGAGAATTTTCACCTTGCAAATATTGCCGTATTTAAATCTCATCCTGCTTTGGTAAATAGAGAAAGACACAAGGTCCTTAAAAGATGCTGCACCGGGTCTTTTTGTCTGACACAAGGTAGCTACCCTTTAAAACTCAGACTTTCAGGAAAACTCTAAATCTCCAAAATTTGTACGTCCCCGCAAACATCACTAACCAACTATGGGATTAGGTGGAGCCCAACATTTAGTGTTACTTACCTCACAATATAACACACCCTAAATATAAACAAGTTGAAATTCAGAGTGCCTTGATGTATAGTGAGGTAAATAGCAATAGATGTTAAGCCAAGCTAAATGAGGGGGGGGAGTTTGAGAAACCTTACACAAAATGTACACAATAGAGTTTCCCTGAAAGTCTGAGTTTTAAAGGGTGGCTACTTTGTGTCGGCCAAAAAGACCTGGTGCAGCATCCTTTAAGGACCATGTGTCTTTCTCTATTCACCAAAGCAAGATGAGATTTAAATACGACAATATTTGCAAGGTGAAAATTCTCACCCTCCATATTTTATGGGCCACGCGCATGGAACAAGCTAATGTAACCAAATTAGTAATTTGGAGTCGCCAATGCCACCTTGCATCTATGTTTGGACGGTGACTGTGCCTAGATTATTGACCTTGTAGCATGTTGGTTGGCTGACAAAGGACCATAATTTATGGAATAAACTCCAAAGTTAACCAAACCACCATGTTTCTAAAAAACAAGTGGACTTTCGGGTGTACAACCCCTAGTAGCGTTTTGGGGTGATAGTCAGGGTTTGAACCCTGAGTACTTTCAGGAAAACTCCAATGGCAACCCACTTTGAAAATTCATACTATAGGACCAAGCCTTGTGCTTCACCAAAACCACCTCAAAACTGCCACTTTAAGATGAGATATTGTTAGAGTTATTCAAATACCTTTTTACTATTTTCAACCATTGGATCTTTTAAGCTAATTACTATGAGAAGACACCCTAAATTTTTTGTAAAATTTGACTGTACAAATCAAAAGATAAATCCATTTGAAGAGTGGAATTTTTTTTCAACTGTGCCCCGACTGGTTCAACATACTTTGACTGAAAATAATGGCATGTTTTTCCATTACACATTGCATGAACTCAATGGATCTATGTTTTCCTTGTATTAAGTCATTGCACGCCAGAAATCACAAGCAAGGGAGGTGTTTATGATAAGAAAAATGGACTTGCATCGATTAGGGGTATAGAAAGTGGCTCTTCACTTAGAAAAGCAATTTTATTTTTCAAATACAGAAATCATTGTTGGATCTAATATCCAAAGGGTGAATAGAATCATCATGTCATGTTCAAATAATAGAAACAATATTTCTTGATCGAAGTAAAATCCTTAATTCCTATGTGTTTTAAAGTGAAAACAATGAAGGTAGCCAAGAACTTTCCTTCACTACTACTTACCTCAAAAAAGTACAATTGTCAACTCTAGAGTAGCACTATTAATCTCTGTAGTACCTTGCCCAACTGCCAAAAGAGTAAAGCTTGCAATGTTTGAAGCACTGTAGACCCACATGCAGTACGTTGTTGTTGACATTTAGAGGTTGTGTTGGTATGTGGTGCCGTGAACATTAAATTCCTTAGTTAGTGTATCGAATATGCATGAGTTCATTGAGAAGCATCACGTATGTAGACACCCCTACCATGCACTGTGGATGGATAGGTCTGTACACCAAAATTCCAGACACTCAGTGGCAGCGTCACAATTTGGTTTCCTTTGGGGAGAGCAACAATCAGCTACTGTCCCAAAAGGACATTCTATTCCCAACAACTTTGCCTTATCTACGCATTGGTCAGTTTTGTGCACAGTAAGTTTCACAATGGAAAATGTTCAAATTTTTTTTGGGGAAAATTCAAGAGATTTGTCTAAGTGAAACCTATGTGATGCCAAGGTGAAACCCATGCATCAAGGTGCCGAAAGTGACCAATGCATGCGGTATTTACTACAGAGTCTCCATCGTTGTCATGCTGACTTGGATCTGAGTCAGCTGACATGACATGATAACAAATCAAGGGCTCAGGCCATCTCTCCATTTTTTAAGGCACATGGCATGGTAAGATATAATGTGACTTCCTTCAACTTCTCGTCAACTGTGACAACTAGGAGTTTGGTTATGCATTGATACTAGGTAATAGGGATATTCAATGCGAGTGCTGGATACTGCATGATTGTTGGATGGAGAAAATGTAAGGTAGGTGGCTCTTAAAGGGTCGGTTTAAGAGCTGATTTGCTTTTTGGAGGAGCTAAACCAGCCTTTTTTCTAGAATTTTTTGAGTATCGTTGATGTGGCGACACGTTGACAAAAAGCAAAGAGAAAGTGGCGAAAGTAGTTTATTTTAGGTTGTAAAAAAAGTCTACAATGGAATCCATGAATAGTGAAATTTGGCACTAAGCCTAAGTTTCAATGTGCAAAATTTGGCGAACAACCAATGTCAGAGGAGTTTAGCTCTTGGCTATAGAGGTTACAATATGTTCTAAAACTGGCTCCATCATGACTGCATTTTGGTTCAAAATGGCACCAATGAGTTTGTGAAGTGACTAGAAATGGCTCCAAGCAATTTGCATGTAAGAGACCAAAAACCTAGGAACACAGGTGTGTAAGTTGCATGTGGGAGTGTGCAAAATCATAAATCCACATGTCCCTGTCTCTGATTCCAGAAGTTCACCTTCAACTGCTATCCAGTCAAAGATTGGGGGCGCCCACAATGCCAACACGCTACACTAGGATAACGCACACGTTGTCAAATGAGCAGTTGCAAGAGTGATATCCCTCAACAGATTCAACCAGCGTCTTTCTTCGACCCACTTTGCTGAACAAACTCACAGAACATGCAACTCAATGACCTCTCTCTCTCTCTCTACTCGCATCTCCAGAAGTTTCAACCGAATCATCTCAAGTTTCAGCTCGAAATCTCAACAATTTATGGAAGCAACAGGCTCTCAGAAGCGACAGGTTCTCCAAACAAAGTGGGTTGGAATTCTAGTTACGTTCAAGTTTGCAACTCTATACCAATAATGACCGAAGTAATATATGTACACTGAGGAAGGACTTGAGTTCAGATGCATGCATACCTGAAGAACGATGGCGCACTCTTCACACGAGGGAGAAAGGCATGAATCCGAGCTCAATGTGGATCTGGTTCGCCAGCCGGAGCTTACAGAGCTCAGTGCCTCGTTAGAGACCGTAACAAACATCAAGTAACTTAAAATGGGGTGCACGGGGGAGTGCATCAATAGGTCTGACATTGTAAAACCCTCAACTCTGCAACGCTCGACCAGGCTTTCTAGTGCAATCCATGCTGTCCACACAAGTGGCCATTGCTTTATGTGTATTCCAAAGAAAAAGTCTGAGATAAGCACTGAGAAGTCACCCCACGAGGCCGGCGTGTCAAGAACCTAAAGCACATATTTACAAAAACTAACTCATTTTTCCAACCATGTTAGTTGCACCTAGCTTCTAGTTCCGCATTGACGTGATCTTCAGCACTTGTGATTACAGCCGAGGAAGCTACAGATGGGGAAATGTGCATGGAATGAACAGTGCGCATTGAATGAACAGTGCGCATGCACTGAACAGTGCGCATGACTAGAAGCTGAAGGAGCAACGAGCAACTACGGTCAGATTCAAATTTTACTGCATGCAGCGAGGACGAAATTGGTCGTGACTGCAGCAAATTGTCAAGGCGAGCAAAACAAGGGAAGTGAAATCTGATTCGATGAAATCACCAAAATGCGCTGAGGGTTCTCTGTGATGCGAAACGTGAAAACTAGGAACACATCTGCAGACGAGCGAGATCACATGAAACTAGGAACCTAAAGCGACCAAAAACTTTGAACTTGCACTCTGTAGCAGCAAACAGTTGAACATGGAGTCATGTATAGAAAATACAATTTGCATGCACATCTGCAGACAAGCCAGATCACATGAAACTAGGAACCTAACAATTATAGCTCTTGATACATTCACAACTACAACAAGTTGGCTGTAAAAAGATCGTCTCTCCTATCAACGAGCACTCGAAGGACAAAGCATACTAAGACAGAGAGAGAGAGTCAGTTTACACTGGTGGACCAGGATTTGAGTGGTCGGACGACATGCTCGTCTCGCTCTGCGACCTGGAGTAGAGCCGCCGAAACGTGCTCCTCAAATCCATGCTCACCCTATCACCTTTACTTGCAGCATGCGATCCACAAATAGTGTGGACGCTCCACATGACTCGCAATGGCGAGGCGGGCGAAGCGGGCAAATTCATGAACAAATAGAGAAATGTGAATTTGTGGACAAGTAGATCCTATAGCATCATTGAGAATCAAATGTTTCAGTCAGGATTCAGCCTTTCTTTTCTTGTCCGCCCTCCAGGCATTATACGCGCTCTCGAATGGGAAGTCGTTCAAAGTAAAGAATTTCTGTGAAAAAACACCAACGCTGCATTCGAGATGCTCATCGAGCCGATTTCGCAGCTTGCCCTTTGTGAAGGCTACAGATGAAAAAATTCGCTCGTCCTCAACAGACCCGAGCACTTGTACCGCAGCAATCTCTGCCAATTTGATCCACTCGGATAGAGCTGAGCGCAACCAAGCAGAACAGGTGATGCACCGCCACAGTCTTATCAAGGGGTTCACAGTGAATGGTCTCACCATGCACTCTGCCGAATTGCCCTTCATGGTTGATTTCCAGGTGCTGCACTGATGATTCAATTTCTCCTCGCTTAGTAACGCAGGGTATACCACATCTTCAAACCGGCGCTCACGACAAAAGTGTTCCTTGATTATTGTGAAGTGCCTTTCAAACAACACCTCCGGGTTTGGCTAAAGCCAGTACTGCGGGTACATGACACCGAGAGAATCCATGATGTTCAACGCAGGAAACCGGCTGCTAAGCTCAGTGATAAGTTTCTCCGCAGCCTCTGTACAAAGACATTTACAGTTGGAAACAATCACAATAGCGGTAGACATGAGATTGATTGCAGAAATCATAACTTATTATAAGGAAAAAAAAAAATCGTACCAGTGCAAAGCGACTTCACACATGCGGTGATGTCTGCTAAAGCCTCTCGAGTCACAGGCTCCGCCACTCCTTCATGATTTCCGGTGACTGCGTCGAATTTCAGATGTCCACATGTAAACTGTACATGCTCAGCTTCTGAACAGTTTAAGTCTAACGACGAAGTTGCCCACCTCTATGTCATGCTGTGGTGATGGCCAGCGAGGAAATTTGTGAACTCGCGAAAGGCATCAGAAGTGAAACACGTCGTGGGATTGCAATACAATTCATAAAGTCGTGCTTGACACACTTTGACAGCGGCCATGAAATCGCAAACAAAGATGTCTCTTTGTTGCGAAAATTTGATGAGGTCATGTACTGTCTCTAGTAGCGGCAAAAAACACGTTAAAGCACAGGGAACGGAGATGTCGCACAATAGCTCAAAGTTCTTGCGAGCGGTTTCCCTTGCAGATGACTTTGAGTCTTTATCAACACGGTCGTCCGCCATCTTCGCAACGAGTGTCTTGTACTCGCCCATTACTCTCCTCAAGGGGGAGAGCATAGACAGCCACCTTGTCTTCACCTGGAAAGCACCAGAGAACAAGCAATCAGTCGAAAAAAGTTGGTCAAATCACAGTAGCAGACATTCATCAAAACTGAGCATTCATAAAAACCATGAAACTGTCAAAATGAAACGAAGTATTGAACAACATGACATTGGTAGAAAGCTTACTTGTGACAACATCTTTAAACCCTTTGTGTGCATGACTTCAGCTAGTTTGGCAAATTCCACATGACGCTTGGGGCTTGCAGCAAAGTATGAGTGAAGAGATTGTAACAGAGTCTCTATCTTCGCGATAACAGGCAGATGCGACAGCACCTTCACTGCTAGATTTGTTCGATGACTAACGCAATGAATGCCCTCCATGTGAGGGGCAACCCTGTCCTGCACGATCTTGGTGACCCCCCCTCTTACGCCCTGTTCACAACGAGTTACACATTAGAAGTCAAACACATACGAGAATATGCACAGAGTTCAGCGAACATACTATACCTGAAATACTGCAGCGCCGTCCGCGCCGAACGACACCCACTTCGCCCGCATATCTTCTCGAGTTATGTCGCCCTTGTATTCGATGGCATCAATGATGCACATGGACAACCTCAATGCTGTTGCCCCATCCAAGACCTTCTCCAGCGACAGCAACATCGGAATCCTGGCAAAATCACGAACAACATAAGCATGAATGGAAATCCAAGAAACATTATCTACAGTAGTGACCTCATCGCATGTGATTGCGAAGTAGTGTGAAGCCGCCATGTTCTCCTTTGTCCGCTGGACTATCTCCCTATGGACATACTCGGCCATTGTCCATCCGACCGAGTCGCTCCAGTGCTTGCGGCTCATGTGAGGGATCTTGAGAAATGTAAAGAGCTCCTGGATGCTCTCATACTCGACCATCGGCGTGCCAGTTGATAGAAGATGAAAAACAGTGGCAAATTGTTGCATCTTCCGCGCCTTCTCTCCACGTGCCTCAATGTTGACTTGCTCAGCCACTGTAGGCCGTCCTAGCATGTGGGATCTATAATGCGCCGCATTCTTCACGTGCCGGCAGCCCTTGGCAATGTACACTTCGCCCTTCTTCACACCAAGAAGAGGCAGGTCTTTTTCAGCAATCCTTTTACCGGCGTGTTTGTCAAGCGTGTCGGTTTTTGGGCCCATTGTGACGTCTGTGCCGCGAACTTGAGTACAGATTCGGCAGCGCACTCTGTGAACGGTGGTGTCTGCAGACCCGCGCATCATCTCTGCCCACGGATGCAAGATAGCCCAAGTGTCTTGGCACTTTCTAGTAACTTCGTAACTCTTCTGTTTGGCTCTCCTAGTGTCAGCCTTGCCATCGTCCAAGTTAATAACCTCCACAAGATCGTCTTCCTCTCCAGTTGAGATCTCTGGCAGATGAGGGAGCCCATCAGGGCATATTAACTTCACTGCCGGATTTGAGCGTCCCGGAGAGCGAGATTCGCCAGAAGCTGAGCTCTCGACGCCTTCTCCATTTATCGAGCACATTGACACCGATTTTGCGCGCTTGAAGGCAGGTTCTGGCACCAAAATTGGGGATCGGTCGGCCGCGTTCCTACTACTAGGAAAGTAGCTATCAAGCACCGTGGTCCTGCGAATTCTCTGGACAACCGTCATTTTATCCACCATTATCCCCGACCCCTCCCAGAGAGTTAGAACCAAAAGTCTCCGAAACTTGCAGGAGATACACCAATCAGCAAGATGAAACAACAGCAAATTGTTGAACAATCACAAACATGTATGGAAAACACAAATCGCATGCACATCAGCGGACGAGCCAAATCACAACAAATGAGCAACTGAAAAGGAGCAACCAAAAACGAGCAACCGAAAGCGACCAAAAATTCCGAAATTGTGTACAGATAACGAGCGACCAGCAACCGATACAGATAACGTGAAAAACAAAAAACGAGCAAAATCAGAAAACGAGCAAAAAAAAACGAGCAACTTGTGTACGAGCAACTTGTGTACAGCTAACGAGCAAAAACAAAAACGAGAAACTTGTGTACGAGCAACTTGTGTACAGATAACGAGCAAAAACAAAAACGAACAACTTGTGTACCCTTCGCAGGCCAAAAACAGAAATCGACCAAAACTTCCCAACTTGTGTACAAATAGTGCTAAGTGAATACAACGTAAGTGTGCACAGAAACCAAATCGTCAAGCTGCACCTTCCGTTGCTGAGTGCGATCCATGGCGCTGAGACCTCCATTTCAAGAGAATTTGAAAACCCTAACCACACGGCCCACTACATCAGAGGATTAACCACAAAATGAGAGTGGCGAGAGTGGTGAGATCCACAGAATTATGAAACGAAGCAATTCAGATCAGAAATTTGAACAACCTCAATGAAAACAAGATCTGGCGAGAAAGGACCAACATATCTGCACAATCACAAACTCAATGTGGCGATACACCACTCTCTCCTCAACGCAGAGCTGGCAACCACTACCAATAATTGTTGTGCTTATTTGGCGCCAACTTGCCACATTATTTCGTGATCTGGCAACTATGTCCCTCAATTATTTCGTGATCTGGCACCAAGGCTCAGATTAGAGCGCATGTCTGACATTGATTATGGCGATAGGTCACCCTAGAAACCAACGGCTTCATAGCAACTTGGCGAGTGGCTTTCTCAACTCCTAGGTGACATGGCGAAAATCCCTTAAAAAATTTTGGGACTTTCCTTAAGGTTTTTCGCAGGTCTCAATACTATTTCGCAATTTGGCTATTTGTAGCCTGTAAAAAAAAGGCTGAGCTAAACTCCCCAGAACAATTTTCAGTAAATTTTCTTAGGAAGAGAAATGCAATTGGCATCTGATCCAAGTCGTTTCATATTTTTTGGACCTTCGAGGAATTAGTTACAATTTTTTTGAAGTTGTTTCTAGAACCGACCCCCTCTTGAAATGTACACTGTAGGTACATTGAACAAAGCAAAATGTACCTCTCAGTTAGAGGACGGTTTAAGAAACAGGTCGGTTTAAGAGCCACCTACCTTAGGGCTTTTTGGTTGGTGGTTGAGTTGCTTCATGCCATTGCGACAAGTCACCGGCGCCTGGATGAACAACAATATTTGGTTTAGAAACTAGATGGTGACAATCCCTTACATCTTATGTGATGAACCGAATGAGGTCCAACGTACGCCATTATTACCTAATTAAACTTGTGACAAAACTTTGAACAATTTTGGAGATATCAAATAAGGTAAATAAGGTAAAATCTATCAAATAAGAGACCCTCTTACATCTTTTCTACAACTCTCTTTACTCTTTCTGATCTATGTCATCAACCATTCCTTCATGTTGGCCAGAAAGTACTCCTTTCCTTCCGGTTTCCTTAAATGTTTCCGTATCTAGATTCCTCTCAACAAATAACAGTACTCAAGCTCTGGTTTATCCTCATGATCTTAGACTATCGGAGGGAGTGTCCTGATTAAGAGAGGAGCGCCGCTCAAAACTCTACTTTTGTATATTAAAGTGGCGATAGAATCCACTTATCAAAACAACCAAAGCTAAAAGAAAACAAAAACACAAACAATAGGACAATACATACTTCCTCACAACTCTAGGGAACGTCGCCGCACAGCCGGTCACACAAAAAACACCTACTAATCCTTCCTAAATACTACAACAACAGCTTCCTATAGATTCCGGATCCGGTTACGGTCAATGATCATGCATATACCTCCTCACAACTATAAGGGATGCCGCCGGACAACAGGGAGAAAACACGCAAGTAAAGAACTTCCAACCCATTCGCAGAATCCAAAGGAAACCGGATCTAGAACCCACCCTCCCTACAACAACACTTGGACATTACCAAGGCACTAATCCATTTGCTAATGGGGTCACTCCTCTCCAAGGATACTTGGGAGCACAACAAATGCAAAGATAAGGGGACGAAGATTAAAGATGCAAATGGCTTGCAACCATTTCGCTTATGTACACAAAATATCCCTCATGGTTCTAAAAATCCTGGTAGCACTCAAAGTCGACACGGCCCTTAAAGTTCCAAAAATGGCCACCAAATACTAAACACGTCCGGGTGATAGTCAACTAAGGTGGTACAAAAAACCTGTCACAAATGGTGTAGGGACAAGTCACGAGCCTTTTTTTGCTACCTAGTGCCAATGTGGGTTTGATTTTGGAATTCTCCTAATGGAATGTAATTGCTTACTGTAATAGCAATATGAGAATCCTAAAAAAATAGAGTTCCAGCTCATGGTTTGGCCGAAAGAAGTGTATCTTTCATTACTACATACCTGACACAGATAAGACAAATCAGACAAATATACTTTTTTGGAGAGTTTCTGTAGGCGAAATACTTCAAATTTTTTGGAAGACATTCATACCATAATGTGCTCCTACATTAGAATTGAAAATTTTGGATCCAAAACTTAATTTGACTTTTGTTGGTAAAAAAATAAGCTATTTTTCCAAGAAGCCTAAATAAAAAAATAAATGTTGATTTTTGCTCCAAATTCTTATTGAACCTTCTTTAGCATAAAAAATCTATCTTAAAATATAAAGTTTTTCAAAAAAAAAAAATTCCATCATTTTCTTCAAAACCTAGTTTTTGGTGCCTTGATTCAACATATATACTGCGTAGTATGTTTTGGTATATTTTCAGTCTTTGTAGTATTCTCATCTCGGGAAAGGGTTGGACCACTTATAGAGCAACATGTGTTATAACAACACAAAGTCCAAAAAATCAGCACTTTGTTCAAGATATTTTCTGTTCACCTAACATTTTATTGGCCATGAATTCTTCACACCTAATCAATGGACGGTTGCCATTCAACAACAATTAAACAAAGGGCTTCAAAACAAACATACTATGGAATATATCATTTTTGCCCAAAAGTGAGTCTCCTTGGTCGACTTCTACCCGTCCCACAAATACCCAAAAACAACGGCCCTAACCTTCTAAAGACCACCCGACCAGATCCAAAAATCACGGACCAGATCCACAAATTACGGTTCCATCCAAACTTCTGGTCAAAAATCCTAATAACTGGGTTTCAAAACCCCATCGTTTAACCTACTCTTGATTTTAAAATCTATTGCCTAGTCTTCTTAACATGATTCCTTGTTCTCATTTGATCTAGATGCCTCAAACCCGTCGTCTACTAGAGTGCCCGCAACTGGTGACACCTCGTTATCTTCCTTGCATTCATGGTCCTCCTCTTGCACGGTGATCATCTTGCTCACATGAGTCTTCTCCTCAGCCTCTAACGCTGCCACCCGCAAAGATGCCCTTGTCTTCCGCATGGACGCTAATTTCTTCCCGGTTCAAAGTGTAGACCGGTGCCCCGAGGGTCCGGAATCCAGGGTCGCACCTTCCGCTATCACAATCCCCTTTCCCTTACCTCGCTTCTGCGTTTCCCCTTTCAAGATCCGTCCTGCTCTTCTACCCTGAGCCTTACCTGAAGTTATGTATTTCGGTTCCTGTTCCAGTTTTACTGATTCTAAAAGTATGTCTTCAGGTCGGTCTTCCGAGGTTGCTTTCTACTTCTCTTTCCTTGTGATGTGGTAGATCCTTTTGGTGATCTTCCGACACTCCTTCAAAACCTTCTCCATCTTGGCCTAATACTCCACCATCACCTCGACGAACTTCCTCACTATCGGACCAGATAGTTCAGGTACCTTATCCAATCCGACGTTGAGAAGCCTCGCCTTCACTAGCGTTGAGAAGTCTCCAAGGTGTACCACAAATTCCATTACCTTTGTCAAGGCTAGGTCCGTCTTGTTCACCCTTGTTGCTGCGAGGTTGGCTTCCTCTTCCTTCTCCTTCACCACCTTCTTCAATTTGGCGTTCCGATTCTTGAGAACAATCAATCGATCTTTTAGTTCCTATACATTGCCGGGCTGGAGATTCCTTTCCAATTGCTTGCACAACTCTTTCAGAGTTACCTCGCCTACTATCTTGCACGCTCGGCTGAGGATAGTCTCCATTTACTCGTAACCTTTTTTGTCCCTCTCGATTCCAAACAACGCAATAGCAATCGCGTCCTCCTGCTCCTATTCCGCAGAGGTCATGGTGCTCTTCTTTTGACGTGTAGGTGGTGTAGTCTCAGACCTCTCGGTCTATTTCCTTTGTTTCTTCCCGGTCCTCACTACCGGTTCCTGATCCTCGTCCGGTTGGTTCGATTCATGTTCCAAATTTGGCGTTTTCCTTCATCCGTTACCACTTCGTCCACCAAGCCATGACTCGCCGGTACCTTGGCTGTCTCATACGTTGTTTCTTTGTTATCTCGCAGCAGCGCGTAACACTTATACAAGTGGTAAAGAAACGGGGAAATAAGGGAGGCCTTGTTCTTCCAATCCCGGCTTCTAACTTTCCCACTACCTCATGGGTTACTTCACCCCATGCCACTCGTTGTTCTCTAGAATAGGACCCCCAAATTGTATTAGCCAACATGGTGGTTCCCTTGGCAGGCCTTTCCGGATACAAAATCAGCACTAAAAACTCCATTACTCTCCTAGCTTCTAGATCTATGCAATCTGCTTCTGTGAATCCGTCCTTAGGATGAGCCTTTTTGCGAACTTCCCTTCTACAAAAGACTCCTTCCACGAGCACGTACCTTCACCCTTGGCCGGGAAATTGTAGGCCTCTCTTCAAAGCTCGGCCGTCCACTGATCGAGATCCGCCCGTAGCGTGTTGTCCCATTTGTTGGAGCGTTCAAGGATCAATTCACGCACCATGACCTCGTCTCCAAACTTCCATGGCCGCTCTATGAGTCCAAAGCACCCCATCCGCTTCAGGTCCGTGTTGAAGGCTTTTTTGTCCTTCACTTCCTCCAATACCCCCGGAACCACATTCCGAAGATTGATCAGAAGCTCCCAGGCCGCCCGGCTGACCAATGCCTTCACCATCTTCTCCGCCGTTACGATCCTTCATCCGCAAAAAGACCTCTACAGTTCCGCAGCCGAATCCTTATCCTGCTGGAAATCCTAATGCCAATCCTCACACGGTCACTTACTACAATTGTGGGCCCTTGATGGTCACTCCTTCTAATTGTATCCTCTCTTAACACAGAACAACAATAGAAGAACAAGAAAATGTCTGACACTCGTCATTTGACGGTTGTTTATAGTCGACAAATGACCATTATTTTTCTTCGGGTCCGGAGAGATCCCTTAGAATTGCGTCCGGTTCTAGATATCCGTAACCTATCATACTTTAATTGGATGATAAGAATCACCCATCCTTCATGCTCCGTTGGTGGTTTCTAAAATAACTTTCCCTTCTCCCTCATTCGATTATTTCTTAACCTTTCAAAAGACTTTTATTGATTAAAAAATTGACTATCATGGCCAATCGATAAAACTAATAAAAACATAAAAATAACAAAAACAAACTAATCAAAAACAAAAAATAACTATCCCACTGAAGCTCTCATTACTCTAAGTGACTTTTAAGGTGAAAAGTAGATTCTGACAGCTGGTAGCCACAATATTCTACAGGTATAATGTTGTTTTTAAATATGATATGGTTGAAATATTGAAATGACATGCATATGGAAGATGTTAGTTGAAGAAATTTCAATCCAATGATGTAAGACTTCGTAGACTTTAGTATTTATTTGGTATTCTACAGAGTAATATACGTCCATGTATATATGGTTCTCGAATGACGTTTAAGGATTAACCCTTAAAGGTCAGTGGGGGACCATATATATGGTCTTATATTTTACTTTTAACATATTGGAATTGTATTAAAAATTAGCTAATTTGGATTGACGATTCTTCATCTAATATCTTTCATTTGGAGGTCATTTCAATATCTCAACCTTATCATGTTGAAATACAACATTATACATTTCCATTTTGCAACTTCTTAAGCATATAGTAGGTGCAATAATGATCTAAATTAAAATTGTCATGTCTCATTAGATTGGCTCAATACAAATACAAACCACTTAACCTAAGTATTGTATATATCAATTCTTACACCTTGTATGTCAAATATACGAAAAACATCATGTTGCAACCCAAATGTGGCTTCTCAGACCTTTAAAGGTTACATTATTGAGAGGCCAACATTGAGGCGGGATGAGAGCTCGGACGTCGCTGCAACCTTGCAGTTAGTTAGCCAAGCTATGCTCACGCACATTGACGTCTCCGTGTTAATCTTTTGTTCAATCCGTCGTCTGCATTGATCTTCTAGCATCCAGTTTAATCAAGATCAATTCATATAGGGTGGAGCTGCATTAGGTTTAGAGTTGCTTTCTTTGTTTTTCTTTCCCCTCATAGTCGGACTTGCATCTGAATCGCTGCAATTTTGGTTAATCTCCGACACAGGCGTGCAACAGAGCTGTGCACTGCACAATTCCAGATCTACTTAGGTCCAACTCTACCAAGGGTGGACGGTCTATCCAAACCGTGCAGTTTATCCAAACCCTGTATATTAGAGTTCTCAAGCCTTGTTGTGGGTTGATACACGCTTTGAAAGAGAAGATGAGGGTCCCCAATAGTTGCAACGCGCGGTGGGAGGATACTCAACGGATAATGCAATAGCAGGAGGAAAGAAGTGCGGACACAATGTCCGCGCTCGCCTCGTCTGTCTGAGTCTCTTCACTCGCGTCGGAGCCAGTGCCAACGCCTACACCCATCTCTTTGGAAGCCCTCCTACAACCCGCACAGACAATGAGCTACGCTGACACATTGACAACAAAATTGGCTCACGCCCCTATTTCACCCTCTACAGCGGAAGACACCTAGAAAGTTGAAGAGCTAAAGAAACATGAAAGCATTGAGTTGGAGCTGGTGGCAGCCGCAGTCCACCTTCGACAACATGCTGATTTCAATCCAGCAAAAACGATTCCATGTAAAACGATTCCATGTAAAAAACTCCTAATCTCTCTCTTTGGTATTAGTGCGGGATTCTTTGTCAGGAAGGAGGTTGCTTCCATTACCATGGATGCAAAAAGAGTCAAAAAAGAAATGAAACACTTTCAAAAGAATGTGGCGATCGCTTTTCTTTTTTGGGAGACTAAGATGGGAGGAGCTTCAAATACGGACGATGGTGACTTTGAAAGAAATCAATGGCGAGTGCCAAATTGGCACATATATTAGCCATGGCTTCTTTCATATCACAACTAAGGAGGAAGCTACAACACAGTCACTGCTGATGCTTACACCGCATTTCTTCAGATGGGGTACATGCATCATGCAGCCCTGGGTGCCAGGGTTTAATTTCAGCATGTCTATCAAAGCGCAAATTATGGTCTGGATTACCTTGAAAGCTATGCCGCAGGAATTGCCCAGCAACGGTCAAGACATAGTACAATTCCTGGGGTGTGTCCTGGGCCGGTACAGAGGCAACACATACAGCGGAGACTAGAAGTTTTGTATCGCGTTGCAAATTGGAAAATCATTTGTGGTGAAGATAGATGTCACAAATCCAATATCTAGAGAGATCACTACAGTCGAAGTAGACCATAACAACCTCTCCATTTGTTGCTGTTTCTGCCTTGCTACCTCACATTTAATTAAGGATTGCAAGGTTTTGTAGAATCTCGGCGGCCAACACTACGTCAAACACAAGCAGCTACCTCTTAATAGCAAGTGAACGGAGCTACTCGTACAACTTCCAATAAGGAAACTCCCAACTCTAATAGGGACAACCAATCGGTGGCAAGCAACGAACAACACCAGGACGGAAACGTCGATCAATTTCTTTTACCACTTTGTGCAACGCAACAACAAAAAGGCAAGGCAATCAGGCACAAGCTAACCTCTTTCGTGAATAGAAGGAACCATTGCAAAGTAGATGAGGAAGACTAAACATGCCCATCTTTACGGATATGGCAATGCGGCCTAAGGTGGAAGAATAAAAGGAGAGAGAATTCAATAAGAGGAATGCTTCTTCACACAACACCACAAAATTTTTAGAGGTGAAAGAACTCAATGCATGTAGACAGTGATGGCACACAAGAACCAAACCTTTGTACAAAAAAGAAGACCCTACTTTCAATACAAGAGACGCTAACAGTTTGCAAGTGAGAGAGCTGAGGCGCAACCTGGACGCTCACATGCATACAACATGCAAATCAAACAGGCAAGGTGCGGCAACTCCACTCAACAACACAGTTAGTAGTATACATGTAGGAGTCTAAAACTCCTACTTGGTTGCCCATACCAAAAAAAATTAGTTAAAATAGGGATTTTAGTCTTAATAAACTAGAAAAGTAGTTAGTGTTGTGTGGAATTAGATTAGATAGCGGATAGTGAAAATAGGAAAATGCTTAAGTAGTTAATTAGGTTTATAGTGGTGATAAAACTGGGTCTACAAAATCACTAGTTTAAGTCCTGGAAAACAATTTCAAAAGAGTCTCGGAAGACACCTCGGGATGTAAGTCTAAAATCACCACTTAACCTAAATTAACTAGTTAAGTTTAGGAGGTAGTTAGAAGTAGTTTAGATGTTTTAGATGCTAATTCTTGTTTGCAAGAATTAGTAGTTAGTTGTAAGAGGAAAAGAAAAGACAAAAAAGAAAAAGACAAAAACCAGGAAAAAAAAGGATTTTTTTTTAAACATGTATGGGTATCAACCCGGATATGAACTAGCCCGGGTACAAACCCGGGTATGGGATGATACCCGGGTATCACCCGAGCAGCAGCCTGGATAGCTCCCGCCGCCCTCAAAGTCCCCTTCTCGAAATTAACCCCATTAGACCTCTTCTCCCCCCTCCAAAACTTTCTCTCCCTCCCTCCCTCTCTAAAATCCCCCCCTCTCTAAAATCCCCCCCTCAAATTTTCTCCTCTATCTCCCTCTTTATTTTTCTCTCTCTCTTACAGTAACTCCTTTTCTCTCTATTTGGGTTTCTTTGGAGTTGGGATTTTGAAGAAGAAGTAGTCAAAGAAGTGAAGAAGAGGTGGTGCAACAAGGAGGAAGAAGAAGAAGAAGAAGAGGAGGCTTTTCAAGTGTCTTGAAGGTGGTGGAAGAGGTGCGCGCAAGCTAGGGTTTGGTGGTGGTGGAGATTCCTAGGGTTTGAAGGAGGAAGAGATTAGTGGCCAAGGCGAGAAGATAAAAGAGACAAAGAAAGGAGGTTGCGGGTGCACTAAGGAGTTGGAAAACAAAGGTGACTCTTGCCAATGTTGGATTTCTCTTGTTTGTGCAAATTTCTTGTTTGTAAATTTTATTCTCTCTTTTCTACCGGGGCGACCCCCCCCCAATAACATCTTTCTCGGTCTGGAGAAAGAATCCCCCCCGGTGGACTCTATCTAGACCATATTGTGACCTAGTATACATGTGAGTCTACATTAGTGTCACATTAATTGTTGTCTATTGTCCTAGCGTTGTGGCAAGTCTTTCTTTTAAGTTTTCTCCATCCTCCAATCCTTTTAAGGTCTTGCCCACATTTTCTATCTTTTTCCCGGTCAACCGGGAAAATCGCTTTTTAAGTCCTTGTCTCCCAAGTCCTCTCCTTGTAATGATTTTTGTGATCTTGTATTGTTAGTATGTTACTAGATATGTGAGACACCTATATCCACATATTCTAGCAAAGTGGTCCAGAGTTGTCCACCGGTTGACCGGTAGATTTGTGTTTCCGGGCCGGACCGGAGTTTGTGACAAGTTAATATGGAGATTGGTAGAAGTACAAGCATTTCAAGGATTTTGTCCACCCCGGACAACATGGCTCTACCGGTGAGTCGGGTGGATTCTCCATCCTCCAAGGAGTGGGGCGTGAAGGTCTACAAAAGAAAAAAAAACCTCTTGGTAACTTCTACCGGGAAGGAAACGGTTCACCTCCGGTCCTCAACTCCGGAGTCTTTGGTGGAGTCCTTTGTGGCAATACTAATGAGCTTAAGGAGACTCCGCGTGTATCTATAAATATACCCAACCTTCCGGTGGATATCCCCAATCTTCCGGTGGATATCCCCAATCCACCTGTAGACCTCCCGGTTGAGACATCCGATCTCCCGGTGGATTCTCTCGACCATGTGGATACTTCCAATCGTAGTATTAATCCCTATATGTTTCAATCGGAAGAGTCTTCATGTTGAGTTTTTGTTATATGTTATGTATTACTGTTGATTTACCCCACCAATTGGTGGGATGTTGTTTTAAGTTGTTAGATTTAAACACTAGGGTGAGAATAGTGATGTTGACAGGGCCCCATTGCGCACCCGGTCACTACCACTTGAGTGGTTTTTCCGGCTACTTACTTTTGTTAGGGAAAGATTTACTGGTCCCGGGACCGGGAGTCTTTCGGCTTACCGGTCTACCGGTAATCCGCCGGTGACTAGGCTACCTTTGATTTTAGGATCTAGATGCCGTTTTGTCCTTTAGTGGATCTACTTTTGAAGGGTAGCTATTGACTTTAGTGCACTTTCTAGATGCCATTTCTACCTTTTGGAAATCTAGTTTGGAGGGTAGCTATTGACTTTAGTGCACGCTCTAGATGCCATTTTCACCTTTTAGGAATCTAGTTTTGGAGGGTAGCTAGTAGCCTTTGTGTACTTAAAGAGCCTTCAACTGTTGTGTTAAGTAACCTTCTCTTTGTTGATTTGCTCGTGTCTTGCCTTCATTGCTTGAGTCTAGAGCCTTTGTTGAGCTTGTGTTAGTAGATTGGGGAGAGTTGAGCCCTCCTAGTGTGTCTTTGCTAGGTGTGCAAGGTTGTGACTTGTTGTGTGTTATGTGATTGGGTGTAGGATATCCAAGTTAGATAGGTGGAGTGAGATCCGGGATCTATGCTCCAGACCCTTCACCGGTGGGACCGGAAAGAGTTGCTTTCGTGGGATCCGGGAAGCCCACGGCTATATATGATAGCCTCCCTTAAGTAGGAAGTGTTTGGATTGGTGCGGAGGAGGGGTGATATCCCCCCTCTCGATACAGTGGAAGGGATCCCGGCTAAGCCTCAGTCCGGAGAATTCCGGGCTTGTTACCCTTACAGTGGACGAGTTCCAACGATCCCCGTGGAAGGTTGTCTTACTCATATGATTTGCTTAGTACCAACTTAATATGAGTCTTGTATCTTCTTGGTTTGATTCATTGGATGTAGTTGTAGTTGGAATCCGGGCTTGCGTGACCGGTTTACCGGAACAAGTTCCCGGTAGATTGTGAAGACTGGTAAACCGGTCGTGACCTTCTTAACTCTTTCAAGGTGTAGGGTTATATTGTGGATATTGTGGCCTGTGGACTACGAGAACGGAGGGCAGTGACTTTCCGGGCACTGTAAAAACTTACCGGAAAACTACTCCGACATTCAACAGAGTTTTACTGAAACACTTATGGTTACTTGTTACCGGGTACTAAGATACCGGGGAAGCCATCCCCCGGTATGTGCTGAGGTATAAAGTCTGAATTGTTGTTAAGACTTAAAGAGTTTGATGCACGATAAAAATACCTGGAAACGATCTAGTATGGTAGGCTCGCTTAAGGTTAATTTTGGTTAATTTTGAGAATTACAAACCACTAGACTACGACAATACATGCCCCTCAAGGCAAACCCAAAGGAAAGAGCAATCAGAGGGTGCACCGTCTACCAGAGAATCTAGACAGAGCATTGTCAGTTCCTCAAGAGAGTCTTCGACCCCCCCAGCCACCTTAGTGCATCTGCACTTGACGTAGCTCACACAATAGTAGGCTTTGGCACCCTAGAAAATGAAGCCGTAGATATAGACGTAGTGATGGTGGAAGAAGACTCAGAGCCGCCTACTCCAACCCTAGAATCCAGGGACTGCACAGACCTGAACCTCGAGGAGTATTTTCATCTCACTGGTAGAATTGTGAAACGGACAACCTCAACCTTGGTATAGATTGCCTCGAAGATCATGACACCAACGACGACAAATACCACTTAATGACATAGAGAACATAGAATCCACAACGGTGCTTTCTTGCATAGTTTGTACTAGCCTTTCAAAAGTGGTTCCGTGACCAATAGTTAGATGATATTTACCTTCCCTACTCGTTGGAGAAACTGCGTCTTCCTACTCGGAGCCCAGCTCAACGTCTACCGAAGCGGCACAAGCAAGTGCAAGGCTCCAGCCACACCACCGTCCAGGGCAACCAGATCCATCGAAGGAACAAAATCGTGAGGTTTTTGCACCTCCCACTCTCTCCAGCTAGCAAAAATAGAGCGCAGCTACCCCCTCCCTTACGCCTATAAAAGTCGCCATCTTAAGTCTAAACGTCCAGGGTATGAACGACCTTGTAAAGATAGACGTGATTCAAGACTACTTAGGAAAGATTCTAGGTAGAACACAAGTATTGTGGCTCTAAGAAATTTTTTTGAGAAGAAGCAAGTTTCAAGCATTGGAGAAGCTTTTTCTGGCAAGGAGCTCAATTCTTTGGTCTTGAAGCCTTAGTAGCATACGATAATGACCGGCTAGTTGACCGGGCTAAAAGTGGAGGGATTGGAATGAGGATTGCCCCCAAGCTCTCCCACCATGTTGGTAATGACGGCCACTTGCAAGAAAGTAATGCCCAATAGATGTAGCTGATAGGCATGCCGGGGGGAGACATTGCAGTATTCAATGTCTATAACCTCCACACGCCAGCCTAGTGTGAACTCCTTGCTACCCATCCCCGAGATTGTCGTTGGATACTCACGGGTGATTGGGGTTCTCTCGAGACACTATCCAACAAGTCAAATCTGTATGAACTCCATTAAAAGGAGGAAGAGAAGCACTTCCTTTAGGAATTCAAGTCGGCACTTGTAGTAGAAGACTCCTTCTCAAGCAACAACAGATTTAGGTTCTTGCGGAATAGTTGCTATTGTGACGGGCAACGACTCACGAGTTCCGGTTCGTCTGGACAAAACAAACATGTTCTTTGGGAGCATCCCTGTAGCAAGAAGCCATACATATCGTATAATCAGCGACCCCGCGCATTTGGACCCCTACTAGTTTAAAAAGGAGTGTGGCTTGAACCATAAGTGCAACGGCGCTCATCTTTCGTATTGAATGCTACTCACCTGAAGGACCTAGAGGTTGAAGCTGAAATAAGGAAAATATGGAACGATCATTTCAGTGTGCTTTTTTTGGCAAACTCATGAAGGCCGTCAAATTTTACAAAGAATATGGCATAAGGAAGGCTCGGAAAAGCAAGAAGGAGGCGACCCAACTCAGACACGACTTGGAGTCTTTGGTGATTGAACTGTAGGAAGTTGGAAAACCCAGAGGTGCAATTTATGCACGCCCAAGTAGCGACACTAACGAATAAACTTCAGGCTTTCGAAAAGAGGAAAGTTTGTGGTCAATGCCTTCGAAGTGGCTAGATGTGGGAGATAAGTGCTCTTGAGGGTTTTTTGCTTCTCACAAAGCTGGCTCCTCGGCATCACAGATAATTGAGCTCATTGAAAGATGGTCAAGCTCAGATTCCCAGACTTGATTTGGAACACACCTATCAAAGATACTATGAGAGGTTGTATACTGCAAATCCCCAATCAGCAGCTTCACTCAGTATAGAACGCCAAGTGTTGCGGTATTAAAGCGGTAGACATAATCCAGAAACGAAGTCCTCCCTGAGTAGACCTCTATTAGAGTCTGAGCAAAAGAATGCATTGTGTGACATGAAGGTTGGGAAATCTTCGGTTCTGGATGACGTCGTACTTGAATTTTATCAGGTGTTTTGCAACCACCTCGGCCAAGAGTACGCCAACATGATACAACACAACATTGAAGCCGGCAAACTCCCACCCTACGTAACACATGGTATGCTCGCCTTACTCTACAAGGGTGGATCTCACACCGCACTCATGAACTGGCTTTCCATTTGGCTGTTGAACATTGCGTACAAGATCTATGCAAAAGCACTCCAATTGAGGCTTCAACCCATCCTCATGGAGATTGTGAGCCAGGAGCAATTATCCTTCCCACCCTCAATGTTCATCCTCGATAACCTTCTTCTTACATATGAGACCATGGCCCAGGCGGAACAATCAAATCAGAAGTTGTTATTCTTAAAGCTAGATTTCACAAAGGCATGTACAATATATTGGACCAAAGTTGTATGTTTAATACCATGGCGGCTGTTGGATTTCCGAAAGAGTTAAACGCTATGGTTTGGCTTATGTTCCAAGATGCATTGTTGGAGGTGAAAGTTAATGGTGTCCCATCTCCCGCTTTTAGAATTGAATGTGGCATATGTCAATCACTATTAGAAATCTAGGGATAAATAACTACGTGTTTGCGTCTTTGTTCAGTTATAGATTGGCAATCAATAACTAAACAAAGAGGCAAAATCAAAGAATAACTACATAAATTTTTAAACGGGCACAATTATTGTTGTGAATTATTGATTTCTATAGTTATTATTTTTTTCCACGTGGATTTCTCATCCATCTGCCAATATGGAATGTTATCATGGAGCAATGATGAGGTGGCTGATGACATAGATTTGAGTGTTACGTGGAATTTAAGGTGGATATTGACGTGGATTTCACGATGACATGGAGGTTGAGGTGGTAGTTGACGTGGATGATGATGTGTTTCCATTAATGACGTCTAATCATATGTGAGAACTTACGTGTTACTTCTTTTGGGACCTACTTGCTGTTACGTGGAGGCGTTTGATTGAATGAAATCTATGTGCACACTTCATATTTATTTATTAGTTATTTAGTAGTTTTTCTCTAGTTATTTTTTATTATTTTTTAGTCATATCACAATTATTCATTAGTTATTGTATAGTTGTTCTAGAATTTTTTTATATTCATTTCAGTCATTTTCTAATGATTGTTCAGGTATCTTCACAATTATTGAAGAGTTATTGAGATCAGCTCTTTACAGTTATTACATAGTGATTAGAGAGTTATTCTAAAGTGATTTAATTAGTTATTAAATATGTGTTATGATGGGTTGCGTACATAATATGCGCTCGAAAAACCATAGACTTAGTGATTTGTTTACAAGAGTTAGACTAAATAAATATTGAAGTATAGTTCCATTCAACAAAATGCTCTAAAGCTCTTACCTTCCCTAGAGTATGTGCGACCCACTAACATTGAGAAGTGCTCAACTGCAACTTCTGGAACTGCCCGGAGCAATAGAGCATCGTTTCTGGTTTCTCTTGTCTCTGTGTTCTGTCTTTACTCAAGAACGGCTTATACCACTTCCGTGATGCATGGCAGGCAGACAGGTTATCTCCTTCAAAGAGGCCTAGCGCTAATTTGCACTCCTTTCAACTGAATCAAGAGCTTGGCAAAGCCTTGTGCATAGGCTGGAACAAGAGCAAAGAATTTTGTTACTGCGTTCGGCTCACCTCACAGAGTATGGCGAATGGGTGGCATTTTTTCAATCCGAAGGAGACAACTTTCTTGGCTTGATAGTGCAAAGCAGCGAGAAATGCAGGGCTCAACTAGGGTGGTCTGCTCTAGAAATCTCAACTAACACGCTCATTTTCCCTATAGGCAATGCGTCTATAACCCTTTGACTTATCATTTGGGAAGAGCGACGGCCTTAAGCCGTTTGGGATTCCTGGAAGACAATCTTGTCAATATGCACACAGGTTTTTCCCCGAGAGTACGAGGAATCCCGGTGGAATGGGGACCAAAGAAGATTGTTATTCTTTTCTACTACGGGCAATGCGATAGGCTATCATGGGACCCTGCGAGGTTTCAATGACAAAGCAATGTGCCTTTTATGAAATTCACTACCAGGCTAGATAGGAACATCCTTCATAGCAGACACGAGCTCCCGTCAGTGTTAGAACGTAAATGGGCAGGAGTTCTCTCGACGTCCTATATGCTGCGATGGTTGAATGTCTCGGCCACTGACAGAGCCCGGAAAGAAGCCGGTCTCCTCTAATTAGTCTGGCATAGGGCAGCCATCGTGAACGTTTGCAGCAAGCGGTTTCAAGACTTTGTCAATCAAGGTGTCTGGTTTGCGCTTGTAGCATGCCAAAAACAGTCCTACACGGATTTTGGGAGTGCCCCTCCATGAGGTATGCATGGCAGTTGTGCACAGAGTTCATGCCCACGTTGTTGCCTCGCATCACCACACCTCCGCGCAACCGTTGTGGCAAGCCCCGCATCTAGGCACCGTGTCAATAGACGACTTCGACAAGTGAGGATACTTGTAGTAAGGAAGGCCCCACCAGGAAGGTAGCGTCAACACGGGACCGAGTCACACCTCGAAACACGGAAGTTTTGTACATCGGATCCCACGTAGATTTCAACCAATCAGCGTCATCAGGCTTAATTCGAGAGGGCTTATCATTTGGTGCTTGTAGAACAAAAGGAATGATGCCACCTTCAGTGGTAGTAGCTGGTCAAGCCAGAAACTCCAAGCTAAGCTCTAGTTGGGATATGTCGACCATGGGCGTGCGGCGTGGAACAAGACTTTGGCAAGATGCAGCCAAGCTTCGGAAAACTGTGAAAAACACACTAAGCCCTTTAAAGACTTATAGTGTTGCAAAGATGTGTTGGCGTCATGGGTCGATGAGCGCCCGCACTGGCACGTGTTTCCTAGAACACTAAGGCCCGCTTTATTCTATGGTGGAGAACTCCACCAGCCAAGAATTCTAGGGAAATGGAGCAATTTGATTGGAGAACAATTTATTCTTCACCGGATTGGGTTTATACTATGGCTAAGACTTGACCGGTGAAGAACTTCCAGCATGGATGAAAAAATGACATGGATGCCTATGTGGCAACACCTTTTTGAAGAGTTCCTCTCCTCTGGATTAGTTTCTTGTCCGGCCTCAACCCCCCAGACAAGAAATCAAACCACTGGAGAAGAAGAACTTACTTAAAATATACTTCCCCCTGCAAATTCGCACTTCTGTAACAAGTCCTTTGATTGCTTCTTCTTCCATGAGTGTCTATTTTGAAAATGAACTAATGGATAAGTTGCGCATTTTTGTCTAGTTTATGTGGTACAAAATTTAATTTAATTCGACCAGTATTGAGTGAGTTACGTGCATTTTAGTGGGAGGGGGGTTTGCATATTTGCAAATTTTTATGGCTCTCAATATTTCATTGTGTGTTGAATTCATGTGAACTTTTTACCACACAAACTAGACAAGAAGAACCATTTTTTCCAACAAGTTTTACTACATTTTTACACTTGATGTAAAATGTACAGATTTCGAAAGGTGATTGCGGCCAAAAACGCATGAGGGACCTTATAACATTAAGTAGATGGGAGATATCCATCCTTTGTTCGAAGAAATCAAAAGCCAATTTGGAAAATGATTTTTCATCTCCAAAGAGTTGGCCCATTGAAGAAATTAATAGGAAAAGACAAGATGACATTGGCAAAAAGCCGGAAGGAAATTTTAAAAAACAACTTAATTGATGGTACATGTTTTATTTAGAATGTTGCTTTTGAGTTTGACCTTATATTTGGACATCAATCGTTGTCAAGGTATATCTTATCTTTATTTTTATTTTTATATTGAAATCTTTTGAGGTTTCTTTTTCACTCTTCCAATGTGCAAAAATCATTTCATTTCTATTAGTTGGGTCAATTATTGTCTACATAAAAAAACAATGTCCTAAAGTTTCATACTAATATTTTTTCAAATTATGGGTTATTTTTCCTATTTCACTTTTATAATTATTGTATTGAAAACATTGTATACCAACTTCATATCGTCTTTTTACAGTATGATCTCAAGAAGGATTGAAATGTCAATATTGATATGGAATGCAATTATGACCCATATGGAATCTATATGATCATAAGAAACATATATCTCTAATATATTTTACATATGAACAAAAGTGCCTTCTATTTTCCTAATGTACTTTCGGTAAATATATTTTGAACAACCAAATCGATTTTTTTTGGTAGTATATAAATTATAAAGTACAACCCACAGTAAGCACATAGATGTGTTGTTACTTAACCCCTAAAAATCCTTGTGTTCTTGGGAGCTCGAAAACCAAAAATTGCGAATTTCTACAACCTTGTTGGAATTGAGGTATGGTCAATGTATTTACTGTTTTTTAGTACTTTCAACCGTAGGATCTTGAACCTAGCTACTATAGAATATACCATGTCAAATTTGAGCCGTTGGATGTGCACCATTTGTGAGATTATAATGTTCAAAGTTGATGCAAACCTTTTTTTGGGCATTGTTTAAAAGACATAGTCTACTTTGTGCAAAGGAAAACTTGATGATTGCTAAACCAATCATGTTGCTCATATTTTTTTCCATGTGGAGAATCATGTTCTGAATGCCTATGCAAAATTTTAGAGACTCATTTGGCTTTTTGGACCTTCATGCAAATTATTTTCCAACAGAAGGTATAAAAACGGTGATTTGGAAAAACATGCATCACGTTTATTGTATTTAATTTAGGAAAAAAATGAACGGTGAGTAGGTACCTCTTTAAGTTTGTGAATTTTGGGAAAATTTATTTTTGAAAAATTATTAAATCTCAAATTTTGACGAATTTTGAAAGAAAAAAATGTAATATTGTGGAAAACTTTGAAACTTGTTGTTGTAATTTTTAAAGGCTGCCCTTGCAGAATTGGTAAAAGGTTCAACATGGGTCACTTGGAAATTTGAATAGAAACTTAGTTATGAACATATTAGCAAAAAAACATTTCAAAAAAATGTTGAAAATAAAAAGTTTTTTTCTGCCCGCCTAGAGGTTGAAAACTAAAATTTGAGTAAATAAGCTCAAAAATTGGAATTCGACTTTGCAAATTGTTGCACATACACCTTGTAGTATAGGGAACACCCCATAAAAATATTTTGCAAAAATATTAAATTTAACCCCTTGAACTAGGCTGCCCGAAATAGCAAAAAGCCATTTTGGCTTTCAAGGATCTTCAGGGGTTAAACTAATGTTAGCATCAACAAGCCTTATGTGGTAATTGAAGAAAAGGCAAGAAAATAATAAAAAATGTTTGAAACAGATCAATTTATTACATGGTTGTGTGTGCTAACAGCATGTATATTGTATTCATGTAAAAAATTTACCGCACAAACTAGACAAGTAGGGGCTTTTTTCCCAACAACTAATACTACATTTGGACATTTGATGCAAAAGATATAAATTTTTGTAGTTCAACGGAGCCCATAATGAACATAATATGTCCATGGGGACCATTAGAAATTGTGGTTTCCATTGGCTAGCATAAGCTTTCTTGGTAATGAAGTTCACCGGTGGTCTTCACCTTATGAAGTTGGGCCCTGGGCGAATTGACCCCCTTGTTGGTACTTATCCGAGGTGGGCCCCGTCTTAATTGCATCGGGTCATTTTTCTAGCCCTCATATTTTGGGGGGTCCAGAGGCTTTTTTTGGATTTTTTTGGACAAATTTGGGACCTACGGCCATTGTTTACTCTAGACGACTCTACCTTGATATAAATAGGGCCCCATCCAAAAACAAAATAGGAGCCAGATTTGGCCCCACCACCTCGTGGCCCCCTCAGGTATGTACCAACAAGGAGGTCAATTTGCCCTAGGCATGAAGTTGGCCGGTGGACTTCACCGTTGGGTGTTTACACTACTAACTTGTCAAGACTTCTTCATGCATTACTTTATTCTTTTTTTCGTCTCGTCCAACATCCACCGCCGGCCTCAAATAACCATGTCTTAGCCGAGACTTTTTACTTGTTGGTGGACTTCTCCACCGTAGTGTAAAACTCCCCTAATAATGTTCATTAGTGGTCACAACACTATATACGAACTTAAATGCCAAATATCAATTACCCTACTCATGTAACAACATTAATTCTCAATTTAAACACTAACTATCAATTTCTGTAACTTTTGCCCTTGTTACATTTTAACATATTAACATTTAGTATTGGTTATGTAGCAATTCATTGCAAGTCACCCAAATCTCGCCATATGTCAAAAGCAAACCTTCCATGTTGGCTGATTTTTTGAAGGTTGGTTTTTTCAAATGATGATTTCGGAGGCGGATTTTGTCCAATTTGAGAGTTTTTTGTGCCTATCTAAATTTAGTTGAAACGGCGCTTCCAATGGCACCTTACCCATCTTCAAATTCGTCTAAAATAAAAAGTTATAGCGAATATTTTTGGGCAGATTTCTTGAGTTTTGGCCAAAAGTTTGAGGAGGCATATATTTATCAATATTGCACCAATTCTATCAAGTGAGGTGACTATCTTCTGTGTTTTTTTCTAGAAGATTCCATCCGTATACGGTACATCTTCTAACTCGTTGTGATGCAAAAGATATGAGCAATTTTGTTAGGCTGATTTTTTTACATTAAACACTAAATACAAACAGATTGACATTTAGTGAAAGTCAAGTCATAGGGGTAGTTACACTATTGGTGCCATAACACTAATGAACATTATTAGTGTAGTCCTAGTAGTACTAGATCTCACTTTAATCCTTAAACGACAAATCTTTCTATAGAAATTTTATAGAATCTTTGAATTTTAACACCCATATTTAGCTACCATTTACATTCTAATTATATCACATGATTTATATTATACATTCAAAGAATTTTGAAAAAGGAAAATCATTAAAATGAATATCCATCATTAGAAAATCATGGTCAAAGTGAGTTGAAAAATGAAAAAACCCAGCCCCTGGGGCGGGGGTTGACGTTTAACCCCTAAATGACCAGAGTCTCCTTCGGGGGGATTTCACATTTTGGGCAGGTTCCTAAAATTCGAAAAAAAATCTTCTTTTTTTGAAACTCTTATCATAGATTGGCCCTGATAAGCTTCGTGGAGGTATTTTTATAAAAAAAAATTGGACTTATGGTTTGAAAGTTAGTACCACCTATTGTCAAAAATGGGGAGGATGGGCAGCCTGGGCACCCCTGGGAACCAATGAAACACAAGTGTGAAAGAGGGGGAGTAAGTAGGGGCACAAAGGGTGGAGGGAGGGTGGGGCAACCCAAATCAAGGGGAAGAATGGTGGAAGGGAAGATCCCACAAATTCCAAGAAAAAGGATAAATAGAAATTTTAAAAAAATAGCATAAAGTGGTGCATGGCAGGGGCTATGGCGGGGCCCGGGTACTAAAAGAGATGGCACGTGTGAAGGGAAAAAAAAAAAAAAAAAAAAAACCGCCTTGTAATGGCGGGCCACCCCCGAGGAGTTGCGCGGGTCTGGCTCAAGGGAGTGGGTGAATGACGTGGCCCTTCATTTCTTGAAGGGTTCCCATTTTGAAGCCCTGCCGTCACCTATAATATTTGAATAATTCAATAAATTCATTAAAATTAGAGATTTTACCCGTTTTAGAAGAAAAGAAATCTCTAAAATAAGTAAAAAATTAAATTCCACATTTCAATCATACGGATTTCTAAATTTGTAAATTCATATTTAGAAAATAATTTCTCACTTCATTTGTAGTCATTTGCATTGTTTTATACCCCCTTTCACTAAAGTATTTATTTGAGCATGATGTACCCCTCAAAATGACCTCAAATTTTGCACACACTTAGCTAACATCATATTCTTTGCATTGGTAATGGTTTCCAACACAATGTATTGTAAAAACTAGAAGATATGCTTAGTCAAAGTGAGTTGACTTTGTCGGGCAAGAGGGAAAAAAAACTACTTCTTGCACTTCAAACACTATAAACTTTCCCTGCAATGAAGGCTTCCCTTTATTTGTGTTAAAAAAAATTAAAAATTTAAAAAAGAAAAGGCCAACATCCTCCAGGGCCATGCCCTCAAGCTATTGTCAATTGTTCCAGTGCCCACTACAGTACTGTCCGTACTGTGCTTTACCTTTTTTGAAAAATTTCATACTGGTGTCAACATTCCAGATTTCTTCATAATATGGACATCATGCTTTCGAAAACAGAGAGCCTTACACCAGTCCACACTACGGTACTGCTCCATAGGGCATATGCTTTGATGTGCTATAAAGTTGAAATTTTCCATACTGGTGACGACATTCCAGATTTCTTTATAATTTGGACATTGTGCTTTAGGAACATGAAACTTGCACCAGTGCACACTACAGTACTGTACCATAGGGCATATGCTTTTGATGTGCTTTGAAGTTTTTTGAATTTAAAAAAGAGCTGTTCACAACTCCAACTTGTGAAGGATCATTGCCGAATATTCATCTTTCAGTGGCGCTCAGTCCTCATGGCACTGCTGCCCAATCACTGCCGTTCCTCCACTGCTCGAACATTACTCTCTCCAGAGTCATAGGGGTATTCAAAGTACATGTGGGGGCCCGTTAGAAGGGTTGCTAAATGATCTTCCAACAACAACAAACTAGAGGCCAAATGTTGCTTGTTCTTTGAACCCCCCTAAGGTGCATTTGTCACCAAGTGGATTATGTGGCCCCCGAAAGAGTGAAGAAAAGTGTAACCATAAGAAGATAATTAGACCTTCAATAAACAAGTCACTTGATACTCATTGTGAAAGCCCCAATTCCCCATGATGAGTATCAAGTACTTGACTTCTTAGATGCCACTACAACATGAAGTCCTCCACTGGCCCACACGTTCCTCTCATGATGACCCCTTCATATGCTTTGAACACCCCTAATGCCTACAAAACAATGAAGGAATGAAGACATGCCATTGGTTTGTTAAAAAGTAGTTGAGAAGTATCCTCAAAGGTTAGGTGTTAAGCGTTAGGAATTGATGAAAATTGCATTGAAGCTGAAGGAACAACAAATCTACCTCATTAAAATTCTATAAAGAGAACTTTGAGCCAATCACAACCAAAAACAATTACACCATGGTGTCAAATATAAATCACAAGAAGTAAAAACTTCACATGTCTTCTCAAATAAGAATAAGCCAACCAGAACTCACAACCATTTTTCAAATATTTCTAATCTCTACCATGTGGCTCTGGTCGTCATCTCCTGATGTTTCACCAGAGTAGAACTCTATGAACGATATGCAAATTCCACTCCCTAAAAGTTTACACTGCTAAATGTTATATGTTAAGTGTTATGACATGCTTCAGTTCCTCCTTTGTTGATTTCACTTCTATAAGAGTTAAAGTTGGTTAAACCCGAGAAATTGTGAGGCAATAGATACTGTAGGAGCAAGGGTAGTAAAACGTAATGCATGGCAGTAAAAATTGGTTGGGTAAAATGTAGTTTAGAGTTTAGGGTGATTGTTTGGGATGAAAATGGTCCTATTTGGATAAAAATTGGCTAAAAGAATTGGTTTAAAATTTAATAGATGTTATTTTTGATATGTGTTACGGTTATTTCCGCTCCTCATCATTAACCCCTAAATTTCCAAGAGTCCCCTCGAGGGACTCTAGAAGGTTTGGAGAGGTTCCTATGGTGTAATTTTATAACAATTTTCTTTGATATTTCTAATGTAGATGGACATTACTAAAAGCTTTGTGTGAGTCCAATTTTTTTAACCAAATCCGACATTTAATGAAAAGTTATAGAGTTTTGAAGTTCAAATGGAGAAAGCAGGCACGACGGGCAACTCCAATTTTTTTTGCTAGGACATTCTATTGAATGTGAGATTTTCAGTACTAGCAAGTATTATTTTTTCCTTGCAAGCTGTCAAAAAAATCTCTTGTCTTTAGTGGAAAAAAGCATATAAATCCAACTCAAACATTTTCACACATTATCGCACATTGTCAGGAAGGTACCAAAAAAACTTCTTCTTTTTCACATAAAACTTTGAGATCATCATATTTTTTACTTTTCATTTTTTCCGCAGCATTATGTGGTGAATACCTTCTTATTGATCATTCTGATTCTCATCCTAAAACATACGAAGTTCACAAAAAAATATAACGCAAATTGACAATTTTTGAACCTCCACTCCTTGCACAATTTGTTTAAATATGCTACACCCTTTTTCTACCTCTTAAAATTGGAGTACAAGGAACTAGTATCATCCTTAACATGATGGAAATGAATTTAGACCTTGTGTAATGCAAAAATTTGACACCAATTGAAGTCAAAGTTTGTTGATCCATGAAACGTAGAGAAGAAAATGGACCCTTTTCTCTACTTCAAACATTGTAATATAACAATGCGAGCAGTCAAACTTTATGAAGTTTTAATGTAAGTTACTCAATAAGTCTTAATTGAGATCCTACGATTAAAACTAGAACTAAAAGTTTTTGTTTTGTCTTGACTCATTGCACTAAAACAAGCAATTTTGAAGTGTTTTTGGCATGAAATTGTCAAAGAAATTTAGGGGTAAAGATATAACCCTTAATTATAAGTCGGGAACCATATGTATTGGCACAAATTTTATTCTATAGAATATAGAAATGTATATAAGTTTAGCAAAACTTAACCTTTGGAAGATTCTTCAACTAACATCTTCCATTTGGAAGTCATTTCAATATCTCAACCTTATCATGTCCCAATACAACACCATACATGTAGAATATTGTGGCCACAAGTAGCACCTTCTAAAAGATCTCCTTATTGACTGTGGTCGAGCGTTGCACCAAACCTCAACTTTCGGCGGGCCCACTCCAACACAAAAATAGGGGCAGGTTTTGTCCCTCCCCTCCCAAGCCCTGCCGAGCCTATGCTCAACGCTCGACCGGGGTCAATAGGCAAATCCCCTTCTGACTTTCAAGGGTGAAAGAGGGTAGATTGTATCTGGGTGTGGCTTGCAGACTCAGGGCTGCTTCACACTATGCCCAAGTCGAGAGGCCGACCGTCAAAATGAGTGGCCAAACTATGGCGAGAGGCCAAACTTTTTTGCCAAAAAAATACATTAAATAATATAGATTGAAGGTTTGGCCGGTCGTGGTGTGAAGCCCCAAAGGCCAAGTCCAAAGTCCAAACCCCATATCATTACGCCAAAAAAAATCAGCCGAAAAAAATGAGCCAATAAAAATGAGCCAAAAAAATCAACCCAAAAATTTGGTCTCTTTCATCTAACGGTCTAAATCTTGTCATTTTTTATTCTTTTAATAAAAAAATTGACGGACTCTCAATTGTAGTTTGGGTCAACTACAATGGGCAACCCAAGTTTTGCTTGAGAGGTCGTCGCTTTGGCACCAAAACAACCCAAAGTGTTGCCATGTAGGACGACGGCCTTTGGAGTTTGGGCACGAGTGTGAAGGCCCATAGTCCGGGCTTTGGCCATTCTAGCAAATCTCATTGGTGGAAATCGACGGCCTCTCGACTTGGCCACCAAGTGTGAAACGGCCCTCGTGTTGAGTCAATGACAGAGCCTTTTGTCATGGCAAAGTGGCTGTCATATCTTTCCACGGCGGTGCTTTTTCTCATTAATGAAGGTAGTTGCAAAGCGAAGCAAAACGGTGTCTCTACCCTGGAACTCAAGAGCCAACACTGAACCAAAAATGTCTTCCCGAACATGGGAAGTTACGGCGGACGAAGAGACCGCCGCCTTTCAAAGGTACTCTAAAAATGATGTTTACTGTATCTACACTGATTGATTTACAAATGCTTTATGTTTGTATTCTTCAAAGTCAGTCATGAACCATAATATATTCAAAGCACATATTTACTGTGTAGATTATTAAATATGCATTAAAGCTAAGTAAGATTTACACCATTGGATTAACCCCTAAACGACCAAGTGTCCAAAAAGGTCCATTTTGAAAGTTCGGTCAGGTTCCTATGGTGTCAATTTCCAACATTCTTCTTTGAAATTTTTACTATAGAAAGACATTACCAAGACCTTAGTGGGAATTTTTTTTTTCCTAAATTGGACATTTGATGAAAAAGTTATAGGGTTTTGAATTTTAAATGGGGAGGGCGGGCACCTCGGGCACCTCCAAAAACTATTGATAGGACACTCTATAGAAAGGACACTCTATTGAAAGTGAGATTTTCAGTACTCGCAAGTAATATTATTTCCCTTCATATTGTCAAAAAAAATTTCTTGTCTTTAGTGAAAAATAGCATACCAACCCAAGTCAAACATTTTCACACATTGTCACTCATTGTCGGGCAAGGTACCAAAAAACTTCTTCTTTTCCACATAAAACCTAGAGATCTTCATATTTTTCACTTTTTATTTTTTCCACATCAATATGTAATGTAAACCTTCATATTAACCATTCGGATAATCAATCGAAAACATATTAAGTTTAAAAAAAAATAAAGTGTGAATTAACAAATTTCGAGCCTCCACTCCTTGCACACTTGTTTTGAATATGCTACACCCTGTCTCTACCTCTAAAAATTGGTGTGTAAGGAGCTAACATCATGCTTAACAAGATGGTAATAGATTTAGACCTTGTGTAGTGAATTGTTTTGACACCAACTGAAGTCAAAGTCTGCTGATCCACTAAACGCAGGGAAGAAAATGAACCATTTGCTTGACTTCAAACACTATAATCTTTCAATCCGTGCGGTCAAAGTTTATGAAATTTTGTACATGTATTACTTCATAGGCATTTATTGAGATCCTACGGTCAGAACTAAAAATAAAAGTTTTTGTTACCTTCTTTATTCATTGCACTAGAATCCATTAATTTTGAAGTGTTTTTGGTGTAAAATTGTCTTGGTACCTTAGGGGTTAACATCTTTCATTTGGAGGTCATTTCAATATCCATGTTCAAAGCCTATGTTATACATGTAGAAATTGTGGCCACTACACCAATCACTGCATATAATGTAGACTAGGGTATTTCAAATCATCTACACTAATTCCACTAAATGCAAATTAAAGTCGTCTACTTGAATTCTCCATCCACATCAAATCATGTAATTTAAAAAAAATGTGGGATATTTCAAAATTGTTGACACAAAATTAATGTGGAAATTGATGGAGGTGGGGTGAGTGGTGAAGTGGCAGCGAGTGGTGGGGAGTGGAAGATATTTGGTAGTGAGTGGCGGTGAGGTGGCAATGAGGGGCGTGACACATGTTGAAACGTGTCCACATTAATTTTGTTCCAAAACCAAAATTGATGTGGTCCACATCATTTTTCATCCACATTTCAAATGAAGCCACACTATATTTAGTGTTTGGTGTAGTGACACCTTCTCTCGTTTGAGGATTATTGAATAATTTTACCAAGTAAGTCTATAATGATTCACCTCTTTGAGCATGGTTCGGGGAGAATATGGGCTCAACCAGCCATGATCCGCCACTTGACAGCTTCAGCCAGCCATGGCCTTGTTTTCAATGGTTTCAACTTGTTGCCCTTAATTTTGACTGGCCAACACCCGTTGTTTTTTTACTTTATCAATTGTTGGCTAATTTCCTCGTCATTGTAATGACAACCGGCCAAAAATTTGATCATTCATACGGAAGCCAGTTTTTCTAGTGAACCAAAAAGATATCAACAAACAACATACAACATACAATGTCAACAATGTTCAAAAAACATATCAACATTCACCTGTAACAATATGTAATGTGCTGTCCCGAAACAGTATCTCACTCACCGATGAGTTGAATTGAACTCCAAACTTCGACATGGATTGAGACTTAACTTCAACTTCGATGAACTCAACTTGACAATCGAGACTGAACTCCAAACTTCAACTCAAGGATTGCAGCGAGCAAGGGGGCAGTGGAGCAGCGAGCTTGAGCGATGGGGAGCCAGGGCGTCACGGTGAGCAAAATAGAGTTACCCTAGAGTCTTCTATCCACGACCGCGGATGGGGTCTGGGTGTGGTCGGGACTCGGGAGTCTCACTGCGTCCACAACCTTCAACTCAGTGCTTACGGTTCGAACTTCGCACAGCGCAGTTTGGGTTTGATCTTTGTTCGCAGGCTCGCAATCGCTTCGCAGACTGCAGCTGCCAACAGTGCAGCTCTTGATAGTAAGCAAACGCACATGAGTGCTGTGGGGTGGATTACAATCCCATCTGGGCTAGTACTTGGACCCCTTCAGTCTATCGGGTTGAACCCATCTTGTCACCCGGGTCCCAATCTAGGATTTCACGGATGAGATGGGGTCGAAAGCCACCCTTGTTCTACGGCGCGGACAGGAAACCCCCAAGCTCGGGCTTACCCGAGGTGGGGCCCCGTCTAAATTGCATGGGCTCATTTTTCTGGCCCTCCCATTTTGGGGGGGTCTGAGGCTTTTTTTGGCTTTTTTTTTACAAAATTGGGACCTATGGCCCCAATTTAGTCTTGAGGTCCCCCTTTGGCTGAATTCAGGGCCCCATCCAAAAACAAAATAGGGGCCAGGTTTTGGCCCCACCACCTCCTCCCCCACCTGGTAAGTCTGAGCATGGGGGGTTTCCTGTCAAATCGATGTTGTACTCATGTGTGTTTGCTTAGTAAATTGATTCCTAAATGTAGTTACTCTAAGGGTTTGTTTGCACCTGGAGGTATAAATTGCTATTTAGGTTAGTGGCATGGAGGTAGGAATTGACGCATTCGCACTAGAAATAGTGGTGAGGAAATAAATGACATGGTGTCTTATGTGGTGGATGAAATCATGAAAAGGATTGTGGAGGTAGGAAGTATTTACGCAATTTCTTTGTACTTCACAATTCTTTTGAAAATGAACATGTGCACCCTTACTATCTATGAGTCATAAAACAAAGGTATGGAGAATATGCTAGCAGTAGCACTTTAGCTATTTGTAAAGTGGTTTGGTGCGTTGAAAATCCTCCTCCTCAAAATGGTTGCCGGTTAAAATTTGTCCTTCTTTAAAAAGCACCAATTTCACATTTTCCACTTTTCTAATTCAATCGGACTTTTCCCAAAACAACCAGCCGCCATTATACTAAACCTCAGTTTTCCCCAGACATTAGAGTTTTCCTGAAAGTACTCAGGGTTTGAACCCTGACTGTCACCCCAAAACGTTGAATTGGGTTTTACACCTGAAAGTCCACTTGTTTTTGAGAAACATGGTGGTTTGGCTAATTTTGGGGTTTATTCCATAAATTATGGTCCTTTGTCAGCCAATCAACATCCTACAGGGTTAATCATCTAGGCACACTCACCGTCCAAACATAGATGCAAGGTGGCATTGGTGACTCCAAATTACTAATTTGGTTACATTAGCTTGCACCATGCGCGTGGCCCATAAAATATGGAGGGTGAGAACTTTCACTCTGCAAATATTGCCGTATTTAAATCTCACCCTCCTTTGGTGAATAGAGAAAGACACAAGGTCCTCAAAAGATGTTGCACCAGGTCTTTTTGGCTGATACAAGGTAGCCACCCTTTAAAACTAGGACTTTCAAGAAAACTCTATTGTCTTTGAGTAATATAAAATCTAGATAGTTGCATTCTTGGTAAAAAAAAAAACTCCATCAAAAGTAAAAAAATATAGCAATTCTAAATCATATATTGTGGATACACTATACAGTCTAACCTTGATAATATCACACTTGTTAATATAACACCTCAATATTGTCACCCAAAACCTTGAAACATATTTTCTTAGTGTAAAACTACCTTGTTAATATCACTATCACCCTTGATAATATCACATATTTTTTTTCAAAATTTGTAGTGTAAGTATGACAATATAAAAAATGGATGGATGAATAAGTGTGGATGATGGCATATCTCGTCGGAATGTTTTACTGTATTTACGATTGGGGGTGATTCCTGAATGAAAAATGTGCACAAATCATATATTTTGGTGAAGACGAGGGTTCTAGGAAGAGCGAGGGTTTTGAGCTCCAATAGCATTGAGACTTGCGAGAGGACAAGGGTTTGCTTGCGGTTGGTTTCTTTACAGATTTAGTATAGTACAGGTCGCTGGGGTGTAAGTTCATTGTTGAAATGGCGATTAATTGGTGATACTATACGTGTAATGTTAACCTGTTACACCTTGTCACGTGTTATTTCTCAATGACCATTCGACATGAGGTGAGATAAATTATATGTTAGGTTTCAATGGATTTACTAATTTGTTAAGTCTCAATATGAGATTTCGCTAATTCATTTATTTGATTTTGGTGGTTTATAACATCTGATGGTGATTGATTCAGGTTGGAAAATGAAGTGTATGACAGTTTGTAATTTAATTTGATTTTCTGATTTTTTTGAATTTTTTGAATTTTTTTGGCCTTCTTTTTTGATAATATCACATTTTGCCTAAAATTGCCAAACGTGATATTATCAAAATTGTCACACCTTGATAATATCACATTTTTGGGTGAAACGGAGGGTGTGATATTATCAAGGTTAGACTGTACATCATTTTCAGTGTAAAGGACCATAATCCACAGTGTCTGTCAACCAATGCTCCTGATTTTGGGGGAAAATGTAGCCTTTTGGAGGAAATGCAGCCCTCGGGTATATCCTGTTGTTTCTAGCGCCCCAAATTCTCATATTACTGTTACATCAATAATTGCTAATCACAAGTCCCACTCAACCTAACAACTACAGTGCAGTACCATATGCATTGGTCGGGTTCAAACACTCCTTGCCGAATTAATTATTTTTTCCACTGCATATCGGTTCGGACACAATGGGTATCACCCATGTATTACATCAGTATTACCTACATATTCTCCATTGTGAATTAACCTCTATAGAGTCATTTCACCCTAGGGGGACGTTTTTCATTTTGGGCAAGTACCTAAAACTTGGAAAAAAAGAAAATATTGAAAATTTTATACTAGATTGTCCTTGATAACAACTTTGTGAATTTTTAAATTGTTTTTGGATTCAAAATATGAGAATTATTAGCCTTCAAAGTCAAATTGTGGACTCCAAGCAGCTCCAAAACTATTGCTAGAAGTTTCTATTGGCATTGAGATTTTTCATTCATATAGAGAATATGACCTTCTTTGAATATGTAAAAATGAATCCTTGTATTTAGTTTAAAAAACATTTAAATCCAAGTCAAACATTTTCACACATTGTCGAGCAAGGTACCAAAAAAAACTTCTTTTTTTCTACATAAAACCTAGAAATCTTCATTTTTCACTTTTGATTTTTGACAACAATCACTATAAGAAAACATGGGTTTTTGAGACGCCCTCGCGTATTTTTTGACGTCCCACAAGACGTCAAAAAAGATTGAAGACCCGGCCTAGATTGCTTGTTTTTTTGGGACATCAAGCTGAACAAGTGAGGACGTAGCCGGATCCGCGTAGACATCCACGAAAACGTCCTGACACTTGAGACGTCAGAAAGGACAACATGATTTTTTAAAGGACGTCTCGGAGAACGTGCCCCTACCACGTCAATGCAGGGGACTGTTCCCGCTAGTCTTGACGGGCAAGGGGGCAGTCCTCACTTTTTCAAGAGTGAATAAGGGCGTCACCTCTCTCTCTCTCTCTCTCTTTCAGCTCGCTAGGGTTTGTGTCTCTCTCTCTCTCTCAGCTCGCTAGGGTTTGTGTCTCTCTCTCTCTCTTTCTATGTGTGCTCGTGTGAGAAGTGAGTGCGCGTGTGAGTTGTATATGTGTTGTGTGTGCGTGTGAGTGTGGAGTGTGTGCGTGAGGTATTTGTGTAGTTTCAAGTGTGTGTAGGTGAGACTTAGATGTGTGTATGTGCACGTGAGGTTGTGTGTGCGTGTGAGTGTGGAGTGTGTGCGTGAGGTGTTTGTGTAGTTTCAGGTGTGTGTAGGTGAGACTTAGATGTGTGTATGTGCGCGTGAGGTTGTGTGTGAGTGTGTGTTGAGTGCGTGCGGACGTCTACGGAGTCGTTACTTCCTCCCCCCTCAGCGACCAAGAAAGTGGCCCCAGTAAAGGCGGTGGGACATTCAAAACCGCCAATCCCAAAGGTTAGTTTGACATGCTCGGGGCTTGCTTTCCCTCCTAATGCGTGGATGCCTTTGGTTTTGGCTTAGGAGGGGGTTGAATTGGTTACAAATGTATGCCAAAGTTCGATTCTGACTTTCGTATTCGTGCGCATAAGGGTGATGGAAGTAGGAAGAAGTGAAGGGGACGCCTACTTTGACGTTCGTGAAGACGTCATCCGGGACATTCACATGTGCACTGAAGATGTCGAAATGGACGTGTCATTGAGGTGAGGTCAGGACGAGTTAGGTTTCCATCCAATGCAATGTCACTGGAAGGGTAGTAGTGAAAATGATTAGTGCTCAAGTGAACAGGGTTTTCATACCTTTAGTCGTTCTGATGCACGTTTACATGAACGAGTTCCATGTAATCCACACGCTTGTCCATATGGACGTCTGTGAAGTCGTTCATGTACATGTTACAATACTCATCCGTTCTCTCGTTTCCGGTGACGTCTAAAGCAAACCGGTCGCCACAAACTTGTAGACGTCACCGTTGCATTCCTCGAACACAAACAATGTTCAGTAGGACGCCGTTTTTATCAGGTGGATGTCTATAATTACAACCCCACAAACAAACTTGAACACAACGATTGTCCCGGGAAACACCCCATGAAATAATGACAAAAACGTAGACGTTGAGGTAAACGTCTATTCGTACGTCTACGTAGACATTCAGTAGTTCTGTATGATGTCCAAGAGGACATCATCACCAACCAACAACATCCGAGAATGGGCGCCACATGAGCCGGTGCCACGTCATTTTTCCAGGGGTCCAAGTCAGATGTGAACGGGTCCACGTCGGCGGACATGTCATGGATGAAAAACATTGTGACGTGTCCCTGTCCATTTTCAAAAATCCCACGTGGCGCTAAGTTGGACGCCAAATGGCATGCTCCAGGCCCTCGAAAAGACCTCGTCGTTTTGGATGTCCCAAAAACTTTTACACGTTTCTTGGGACATCACGCGGATTTTCTTCGATGTCCAGGGCACGTAAACACCCCGGATTTTAGTTAATGCCCCTTTTGACGTCCATATCGATAAAATGCCCGTTCATTTTGACGTCCTAGAAACTTTTGTTTTCTTATAGTGAATATGTGGTAAAAACCTTATTATTCACCATTCAGATTACCATTTTAAACATATTAAGTTCACAATAAAATAAAACATGAAATGGCAATTTTTGAGCCTCCACTCCTTGCACACTTGTTTGAGTATGCTACACCCCTTCTCTACCTCCAAAAATCGGTGTACAAGGAACTAACATCATACATAATACAATACTAAAGGATTTAGACCTTGTGTAATGCATAAATTTGACATCAAGTCAAGTCAAAGTCTACTGACTCTCTCAACGCAGGGAAGAAAATGAACCATTTTCTTGACTCCAAATGCTATAATCTTCATATCCATGCCGTGGATTGTAGCCATAAAAATACGGAAAATTAATATTGTTGGTTTTTTTTAAAAGATCTTATGGTTTAAAGGACCAAAATATTACTTCAAAATTAGATTTTCTTGCCACTTATTGATATTGGCAATTTTGGAGTGTTTCTTGAGGGAAAATGCATTGGGCTTTTAGGGGGGTTTCACATAGGTGAAAATTTGAATAAATTTTTTTAGGTAGAATTTGTAGGTTATAAAGTTGAGTAAAAGAATTGGATATTAAATTTGGGTAAAGAATTTGGATAAAATATTTCAAGGGAAAATTAGTCACTGTTTTGATCTAACAATTGAGATCTTGCCAAATCATAATATTTTAAGGAAAAAATGTTTTGGAACCTTGAGAAGAGTTTGGTCCAAACAAGAATAGAAACCCAAGCTTCTCTTGAGGGACTGAACTCTTAGTGGCAAAATCTCCAAAAAGTGTTGCCATATATTATAGATGCCCTTGGCCCCTCAACCCTTGATCCGTGTGTGAAAGCCGAGAGGCGGATCAAGGCCGATGTTAAGGCTCTAGACCAATCCATTTGCAAGTAACACTCACCCTCTCAACCCTTGGTACGCGTGTGAAACTCCCTCTGGGTTAATCATGTGCAAACCCGACCACGAGTAGGGTACTGTACAATTGTGCCAGGGAATCACCAGAAGTCGAAAAGAAAATTACAATAATCTATTTCCCTTCCCCAAGTTGAGGGTGGCCTTTCGCAACTATACTTTTTCTAACAACATCATGAGGAATACAGTTGCATCATCGACCTACTCCGCACAATGTTCCGCACAATGTTCGGAGTTTTTGTCTGCACCAGAATTGGAGGCACTCGGAGGATTCATTTGGAAAGCAGTTTTAAACCCAAAAGTAGGAAGTAGGGGCGGGCTTCCACTGCCGCACCATTTGACGGCCAGGGAGAATTGACCCCTCCCTCGTCCTTACCCGAGGTGGGCCCCGTCTTAATTGTATGGGGTCGTTTTTCTGGCCCTCTTATTTTGGGGGGTCTAGAGGCTTTTTTTGGATTTTTTTTTGACAAAATTGGGGCCTACGGACATTGTGTACCTGGTAAGTCACTCTCTTGCTTTAAATAGGTCCCCATCCAAAAACAAAATAGGGGCCAAGTTTGGCTCCACCACCTCGTGGCCCCCACGGGTAAGGACGAGCAAGGGGGTCAATTCTCCCTGGCCACCATTTGACATGGCGAGCGAATATTAGATGAAAGAGCCACTTACATATAGCATGCATGGTGTGCATCGGGGTGCCCGTCAGGTTGTGGCAACCCGCGGCAGGACCCATCCGACGGGACCCGGACAAGTGGACCTGTGCGCGCACATGCAGTGAGGGGTTGGTTACAAAATTTCCCCCCTGTTGAAAAAAGTGCAAAGAAGTGCAAAAGTTAAAAAGGCAAAAAAGTGAAAAAAGTTTCCTTGAGCTGGGGCCCTGGCTAGAGTTCCTCCTCGGTTAGGAGGGCTCGCCCCATTTGGGCAGCCAAGCTCCAACCTAGGAGATCGAGGGTGAGATGATTGCCGCAAGGCAACCGTATGGCTACATTGTGCAGCTGCTTATACAATCAAGAAGGGTCTGACCCTCTAAGAGCATCACTAACTGTCTAGTGAAACGCCGACTGAAGATGGGAAACCACTATAGTGAGCAAGAGAACACTCTACACGTTCTCCACAATCCGGGTTGGCTATGGTCGATGGTTACATCTATGAACGTAATATATTTTGCAAAATATCATCTACTACACTTGTAGGGTTTCCATCAACCGTAGTCAACCATTTCACACTATGGGGACGTTTTTCATCTCGGGCACGTTCGTATGGTTTCAACATTGATCATGAACTTCATCCACTTTTTTAATTATTTATTAAGAGGCGGTAGAGTAGTAGCTTTGTAGGAATATATTATTTTTTCCACACCGGATCTTTAAAAAAAGTTATGCTATTCTAAGTGCAATAATGAGGCCTTCAAGCAGCTCCAAAATTGTGTTAGAAGTTTCTATTGACATAATGATTTTTCATACATGTGAAGAATATCACCTTCTTTGATGATGTCAACTTTTTTTCTTGTCTATAGTGTAAAAAATAATTTTAAACCAAGTCAAACATTTTAAAACATTGTTGGGCAAGGGGAGAAAAAAACTTTTTCTTGCATTTCAAGCACTATAAACTTCAAATCCGTGTGGTAGGTTGCATCCAAAAGAATATGGTATGTTCATATATAAGTCTAATTTAAGATCTTACAATTAAAAGTCGACAATTTTACTTTAATTCCATAATTTCTCTGACAAATTCCCACCATAAACACTTCAAAACTGCTGATTCTAGTGCATTGAGTAAGGAAGCAAACAAAACATTAACTTTTGATTCAAACAAAGGATCTCAATTAAGTTTAAGTAACATACTCACAAAATTTCATACACTTTGACCGCATGGATTAAAAGGTTATAGTCTTTGAAGGACACAAATCAATTCATTTTCTTCCCTGCGTTTAGTGGATCAATAGAATTTGACTTCACTTGGTGTCAAATTTTTGCACTACATAAGGTCTTAATTTTATACCCTCATGTTAAGCATGGTAGTAGTTCCTTGTACACCAATTTTTAGAAGTAGAAAATGGGTGTAGCATATTCAAAACAATTGTGCAAGAAGAAGAAGAAGAACTCCGGTCTCCAAAAGAGGTTGGCGTGAATAAAGTGTCCGTTTGTTCTACTACTAAAACAATGCCCAGTGGACAAAAGATAAGTAGGATGGAACTACTTCCCCCTCTCGAAGGTAGACAGTATAGAATACAGAGCGTATCTAGTGCTTTTGCTGGGGGATTATTGGTAGTTTTGATGGTAGTTGTGGTGAGTTTGGTTTATGTTTAGGGGGTATGTGGGTCGGGTAGTGATTGGTTGTTTTCTAGTCTTCTTTTATGGAGGAGGATGGACATTGCATGTTGGATAGCAATGGTGTTAAAGTTTCTAAAAGTATTTCTAACGTAGGTCATTGAGATTTTAAATGTTTTTTCCAATGATACCATAGATGGGATGTGTGTAGTAGCTCTCGCTCCGGCTCTGATAACTATTAGTGGGTCCACTTTCCACCCTAATGTGATTATTTCATCTAAGAGAGGCTGATATTTGTTTATCTTGTGCCCTATTGTTTCAATAATTGTGCATAGAATGGAAGTTCAAAAATTGCCAATTCACGTTTTATTTTTCTACGAGCTCAATATGTTTTGAAATGAGAATCCAAATGGTCAACAAGAAGGTTTATACCACATCTTATAGTAGAAAAAATAAAAAGTAAAAAACATTAAGATCTTTTGTTCTTGTATAGAGAAGAAGTTTTTTGGTCGCTTTTCTGACGATGTGTGACAATGCATGAATTTTTTTGACTTGGATTAGCATGCTATTTTTCACTAAAGACAAGAATTTTTTTGACAGTCGGGAAGGAAATAATATCATTTTTTGGTATTGAAAATATCACATTTAACAGAGTGTCCTAGCAAAAGGTTTTGGAGCTGCCCAATGTGGCCGCTTTTGCGAAGTTTTGCTTCAAGATGGCAGTGTTTTTGCATTGAATGTTTGATTTAGGAAAAAATTGTACAAAAAGAAAGCTTTTGATAATGTCCATCTACAATAAAAATTACAACAAATAATGTTCTAAATTGACATCGTAGGAACCTGCCCAAACCTTCAAGAGTACCTCAAGGGGACTTTTCAAAATTTAGGGATTAAAATGTGATCTTCATGCCTCTTTTTGACACTGGTAGTTTTGAACTAGTTTTGGAGTAAAATTGGCCGTGGTCCTTTAGGAATAAAACACGCTATACTTTCCAAGAGTCCTTCTAAACATAAAGGTCCCTTCTATAGGGAGGCTTTTATAGAGTGCTCTTGTTCTTGCCCTCAATGTCACTTGTCTCTCATTGGCCCAAAGAGAAGTTGAGGGCGGGGTTTCAAGGATTGGTGGGGCAAATACCTGCAATTACCTCCGTGGCACAAAATAGCCCTCCAAAATCCAAATTCAGGAACCTCGAACGCGGAACTACTGGATATGCTCCTACATACAATGAAAGAAGGTCCAACCCTCCTTCATGATATTTGACAAGAGTTCTCATCTAGCGTTTGCGTAGAGCATCCTCAATACATACTCTTGACCCAAACCTAATTGAAGGTACTTACGCTAACTCCGCCTCAATCCATCCATTAGCAAAGCCTCAATGTTTCAAGGCTCTGGGAGTTTGGCCTCCTACACGCCAAATTTATAAAGCTTTCAGGGCCCTCAACATCACACTCTACTCATAGCACTAAAGCACTACCCTAAACACTGAATATAGTGTAGAGGGATTATTGATGTAGATCACTCACACTAATTTCCATCAAAGCATGTGCATGCCAAGTTCTGATTGGGTATTTGTTCTCAAGCAAGTGTGTGCCAGTCAACAATTCCATGTAAATTTTCAAATAGTGTAGGAAATTTCAAATAGCCTAGTCTACACTATATCACGGAACGGTGTAGTTGACTGCAACACTAGTCACAGAGCACTACACTAAACATCGCATTTAGTGTAGCGCCCAGTAAATGACTTGTAAATGCTATAAGTTTTTACTTTAAGTGAATATTTTTACCAACTATGTTTATAATGATCCTTTTATGTGAATACTATAGAGAGTTGTGCTCTTGGTAAAAATTGGCATCAAGAGTAAAAACTTGTAGCATTTACAAGTCATTTACTGGGCGCTACACTAAATGCGATGTTTGGTGTAGAGCAATACTACAGGGAGCCATTTCCATAGAGCCCAGATTCCTTCCTTCCTAGTCGCACTACCACATCAAAAGTAGAACGGCTGTGTAGGTTGTGTTGGATTGAGGCGCAACACCTTGCACATGGCTCTCCATTTTTCTCGAGCTCGTCGCATATCCCTCAATTGAGCGCTTCATGGTGGAATTTCCGTGTATGCATTTGAAGATGCTCTTGCCGTGTCAAAATGGTGGAGCACTGGTAGTTCCTTATTTTGCGAAAAAAAGCTTCGTCCTAAATGAATCCTTCAATGCCTCCATTTCTCGTACTGTGAATACACACACGTGGTCGTAGGCTTTGCGCTTTAGGACGATGCCGTTACGACATCCGGGGATGACGACGTTGCGGCCAGTGCAGTGGGCCCAGCCCCGGCGAGTTGACCCGGCCTTGGCATCCGTGACGGAATCCTGTCTCAGAATGTAAGTACCACGTACATGTGCTGATTCACCTGCCATCCTCGGTGACCTTCCAGCATGATGCACAGCCTGAGAGAGGCATGGCAGGCCACGCAATCAGTCGGATGCCGTCTCCACGCTTGCCATTCTATATCCGTCGGCCGCGATTACGACGGAGACGACGAACATCAGTTATCTCGTAGTCGCTATCGCGCATATTCCCTTAAGTATCGCACTGGATCATGATATTCCCATCTCGGTCGCCAATTGTGTACTCTGTCTGGTTCGCAATAGAGATGGGGATGGTCTAAAGTTTGTAGCAAGCACCTGGTGCGATTTCTTCGGAGAAGTGGACACCGCTTTCTGGCGCACTTAGAGGTTGAATTTCGAGAGAGTGAGTGGGTGTTGTTTTTCTTTCTCCTCGTGAAGAGGGATGGCGGCGGCTGAAGTGTGAGTTTTTAGAAGGTTTTTTGTCGGGGCGTTCCAGCAAGTTTGTTTGTTTGCAAGGTGGTGCCTCGGTTTTCTCGCCCTCAGTTGTTTGCGCTTTTAGGCGTTGGCAATGCAGCGGGTTGGTTGTGAGGGTGGGTGAAGCTGTGGAATTCGTTATGATGGATGTGTGAAGAACCTTCTAACTTGCACACAGCACACCCCTTTTTCTCTACCCCGCCTGTTGTAGATCCCCTGAGTACCAGCAAACAATCTGGAGGCGCCAGAGCTATGTGCATGATTATGCTCGCGTTTGCAGCTTTCAAGGGTTTAAGGTCCTAGCATCGGGTGCACAATGGCAAGGAGTGTAGGTTTGTCTCAACAGTTCACTTTGTAGAAGAAGCAGGCCGCCGGTGTGTTTATGTACAGAGAAGGCGAAGTTGGTATGGACGACGAGTTTCTAGTAGGAGCACCAGGTGCATAGCCTCATCCAAGTCCCAAGGACTCTCATGCTTATGCGACCGGTTTATTCTCCGGGCAACTTCTACTTGATGACCCGAGTGTCAGGTTTCGTGAAGCTCAGAACCCCCCTTGACGTACCAGCGCCATGGAATCCGAGACCGGAGCTGTGACGATGTTCGGAACTCAGGTACCACACTCACCTTTCGTGGCGGTATATTCTTACCCTGGTCGTGTTCCCTCTCTTGCCGTTATTAGACAGAGAGACATGACAAGAGTATCTGGGATGATGTGTGCAGGAGAAGATACCCTTGAAGGCGATCCTGATTCTGGCATACCAGAGCTTCGGCGTGGTCTACGGCGACCTGAGCACCTCACCTCTCTACGTCTACCGGAGCACATTCTCCGGGCGCCTCCAGCTGCACGACAATGACGACGAGATCCTCGGCGTCTTGTCCTTCATCTTCTGGACGCTCACCATCATCCCTCTCGTCAAGTATGTCTTCATCACCTTGAGCGCAAGCGACAACGGCGAAGGTAACACTAGCTCTCTCTCTGGTTTCAGAACAAGAGTCCGAATTCATGCATGTCCTTGCATGCGCAAAGGTCTTGCTCTCCGACGATCTACTGGTCTGATTTTTTTCCTGCAAGCGCACTTACTGAGGGAGGAAGTTGTAACGAGGAGTGGGAACTCTCTGACTGGAATCCGATCTGGGATTTGTCCGACTTCTGTTCAGGTGGGACGTTTGCTCTCTACTCGCTTCTGTGCCGCCATGCCAAGTTCAGCTTGCTCCCCAACCAACAGGACGCAGACGAGCAGCTCTCCACTTACAGGGTGGAGACGCCGCGGCAGACGAGGCAGGGGCTGAAGGTGAAGAATTTTCTGGAGAGGCACCCTCGCTGTCGCACGGGGCTCCTCATCATTGTGCTTTTGGGCGCGTGCATGGTCATCGCCGATGGTGTTTTTACACCCGCCATGTCTGGTATGTCAGGATGCGTTATTTTTGTCTTCATTTTTTTCACGTACCTTCGAGCTCAAACCTAGTTTTCAGTGTTGTCAGGAGTTGAATCAGGTCCAATTGCTTGTAAGCAGCTTTTCTCTCTCTTGAATGGATTGATCAGTAGTGCGTCTGTCGGATGTTCACCAATCACAGCAGCTTCACGACATGTTTATGGGCTTGGTTCATGTTGCCCTGGTCAAGAGAAGGCTTCCATAGAATGTGAGCATTATTTTATTAAATTTGGATGGTAATTTTGCATTTGGTGCAGTGTTGTCAGCGGTGACAGGCATCAAAGTTGCGGTGCCGAGTCTTCATGAGGGTAAGTAATCTAGTGGAAATTTACGTTATGAAGGTCTTTGTGTTCATTTGGAGGTGTGTGTTGATTTGGCTAAATGAGGTGCTTGTGTTGGCAGATATCGTCACGGCAGTGTCGTGCTGCATCCTCGCGGGTTTATTCGCCCTCCAACATGTTGGCACACACCGAGTGGCTTTTCTGTTCGCGCCCATTGTGATTGCGTGGCTTTTCTGCATCGCCAGCATCGGAATCTACAACATCGTTTTCTACAATCCGCGTGGCATTTGGTCTGCATTGTCCCCGGTGTACATGTACAAATTCCTTAAAATCGCCGGAAAGGATGGTTGGATGGGCCTCGGCGGCGTCGTCCTGTGCGTGACGGGTGCGTGCCCCTCCTGCTCATGAAAACCAATTCTGTGTTGCTGTGTGACACGTTATGAATCATCTCTAACTAGTTCTTCTGGTAGACGTGTGCAGGAGCTGAAGCGATGTTTGCAGATTTGGGCCATTTCAACCAGCTATCTATCAAGGTATACTCCATATTTCATGAGTGCTGTTTTGAGATAAAGTTGGTGTAATAGGGGTTAAATTAGCAAGACGGTGGCAGTTATTTGGCATCATGAACTCAACTTATCGTTGCTGCTGGTGCAGCTTTCTGTCTGAAAATCTGAGGATTTTCTAACGCTTTTGTGCGTGCAGATTGCCTTCACAAGTGTGGTTTATCCTTGCTTGATATTGGGCTACTTTGGCCAAGCTGCATATTTGTCGAAGCACCGAGAGGATGTCGGAGAAAGCTTCTACAAGTCTATTCCAAGTAGGCCATCTTTGTCACTGTTTGGTTAAATCCATTTTATGATTCGTACCACGCATCCTTATATTGTCTGTACATGAGCAGGAGAAGTTGGATAAGAGGGTTCAAGTTTTGGTTTGATAATTCCCATCTTTTGTTGATGTGCAGCGCCTGTTTTCTGGCCTGTGTTTGTAATCGCCACACTGGCAGCCATTGTAGGGAGCCAAGCTGTAATTTCCGCCACTTTTTCGATCATAAAGCAGTGCGTTTCTCTGTGCTGTTTCCCGAGGGTGAAAGTGGTCCACACCTCCAAAAGCATTCACGGCCAGATCTACATCCCGGAAATCAACTGGATCCTGTTCCTCTTGTGCTTGGCCGTCACCATTGGATTCCGAGACACAATCACCATAGGCAACGCATACGGTACGTAGATCTGTAACAAATCAATATTCATTAAAAAATGAGATTCAAATGAGGTCATTACTCATGGTCTCTCATGACTTTCCTTTTTCAGGTCTGGCAGTGATCACGGTGATGCTAGTAACGACATGTCTGATGGCTCTAGTGATTCTAATCGTGTGGGGGCGGAACATCCTGTGGGCGCTGGGATTCCTCCTCCTCTTCGGCTGCGTCGAGCTCATGTACATCTCCGCGGCCATCATGAAGGTGCCGCAAGGCGGGTGGGTTCCCCTGGTGCTCACCGCCGTCTTCATGAGCATCATGTACATCTGGAACTACGGCTCGGTGAAGAAGTACGAGTACGACCTGCAGAACAAGGTCACCATGCAGACTTTACTCGGCCTTGGCCAGAACCTGGGGCTCGTCAGAGTGCCGGGGATCGGGCTGGTGTACACCGAGCTCGTGTCGGCTGTGCCGCCCATCTTCGCCCACTTTTTCACCAACTTGCCGGCGTTGCATGACTTCCTGGTGCTTGTCGCTGTCAAATCCGTCCCTGTTCCGTATATTCCTTCTGAAGAAAGGTACCTCATCGGCCGAATCGGTCCCAAGAGATTGCGCATGTACAGGTGGGCTATCTTATTGAAACTTCACGTTTTGGAAAATCTGAAGCTACTAGTAGCGTTCACCTGTCGATTCTCAACTACTTCATTTTGGGCAGGTGCGTGGTTCGCTATGGATACAAAGACACACACCAAGACGACCACAAGTTCGAGGACAGCCTGGTGGAGAAGCTAGACGAGTTCATCTTGACGGAAGGCGATGTGGAGTACGAGTCGTTCAGCCTCGACGACGTCGCAGATGGGCAACTGTTGGAGTTGTCTGGGACCCGGTCGTCCAGTCTGGTGCATGCTGTCAAGGATGACGGCGGCGCTTCCAGAGAGATCTCTCCCAAAGGGAAGGAGCTTCTCGGAATCCCCCAGGTAACAGACTCGTCAGTTGGCTGGGTGACGTGCAAGCAGCCTCTGATGATCCAACTCTGACTGCATGGCTCGGACACGCTTGTGCAGGCACCTGGGACAAGGGAAAACGGGAGCAACGGCAAGAAGCGGGTGCGGTTCGAGTCGCCGAAGCGCAAGGAGCCAGACCCCGCGCGGCTGCAGGAGTCGGAGAAGCTGCACGAGGCAAAGGGCAAGGGCGTGGTGTACATGCTGGGCCACTCGCACGTCGAGGCCTCCAGCGCGTCCTCCGTGGTCAAGAAACTGGCCATCAACGTGGTCTACACGTTCCTGCGGCAGATCTGCAGAGGCCCCTCGGTCGTGTTGCACATTCCTCAAGAGAATTCCATTGAGATTGGCGTGGTGTATAGAGTCTAGTAGCGACGTGTATTTCTAGCAGCAACTGACGCCCTGTCAGCCCGGCTTCTCTTTTTTGCTCCCCAAGAGCCTCTGGAGCGAGAATGTAACAACAGCGTCTCCTTTTTATCTGTACAGCTGCACTTTTGTAGATTATTATATCTGAATCAAAGCTTTCTAGGAGATCCAGCCATGTTTGCCATACCGAGATTCGTGTCGTCTTTGGAGTCGTGTAACATTTATTTTGAGATCAGACTCATCAACTGACGTCCAGTGCCCAGGGCGAACTGACCCCCTCGTTCCCCCTCGTGGGATAAGGGGGTAGTTGCCCTGGCCCATCTTCATCCCCAATCTTGGCAAGCCAGCACCCTCAAACCCCAACCGGCACACAAACCCTCCCCCCCTCCCAGCATGTGCCGTGGCCCGTGCACTCCTCTCACCCGTCGTGACACATTTCAGTTGGAAATGCCGTGATCGGTATTGCCTTCTGTGAAACTTGTGTGTGTAGGAGCACGTGTGGGGTTCGTTTTGGTACTTCCCCAAGTGTTCTCAAGTGCTATCTTTTGTGCCCATTTGACACTAATATTGAATACATTATTTCTTCAATGGTTTCCATTCCGTAGAGATTGATCTTTCGAGCTCATCTTTTGTGCTTGGGTATGTTGTCATTGAGAACACGGGTTTGAGTTTTATATTGTCAAGTTTCTTGAGTGATACATTAGTTTATTCAATAAATGATTTATTATCGTTTAGGATATGAGACATATTTCAATCATTCCATTTAGTGTGACTTAGAGTTTTTATGGCACAACTTTATGGTTTTTTTGGGATCCTAGCAAGTATTGCTTATATTTTTCCATTCCATAATGTTGTACTTGGTGTGTTTTAAAATCATGATCGGTATTAGTATTTTAGAATACTCTCTTTCATTCTTCCTAGTGTTGTATTTAGGTCTTGTATTGCTCAGAGAGGTTTAAAGGTGTAAGATTCTTATTTCATTCTTGCGTATGTGTAGTTTTTTTCATTCCACGGGATGGAGTTATCCGGCTTACCACTTGCCGTTCTTGATCAAGACTGCAAGAAAGTCTCTTGTGCAGAGAAGCCATGTATGAATGCACGATTGCACTTGCATTGCCCCATCTTTGTCTACTAGCATGCTCTCATGTAATATCATGGAATGAAATAGGTCCAGGCGGAGGATTTTGGACGTTGATAGTCTTCCGTGATTTTGGCATATTGACTCTATAAGAAAAAGTTAGAATGTAAGAAAGGCAATTTGAGTACATAAATATTCATTATTTTTAATGCGATAGATATGAAAAGAATTTTATTTGAATTATGAGAAATTTATGTAATTATAAGGTTAGGGAAGACAAAATATACATAGCAATACACTTCATGGACATGACAACCAAAAACATTTCCTTAGTACTATGTTTTTCAAGAGAAATATCCGTCACGCTACAAGAATATGAAACAAAATGTCATTGGTTTCTTATAACAAAATCCGTCACAAAGGAAAAAGGTCTCGATAAATGTGCTTGAGTGAGCATTTAAAAGGCAATACCCTTTACGCGCAGTAAAAGTTCTTTAAAACGTCCCTGGGAGCCTTTGCATCCAAATGCAATACCCGTCACGTGCAGTAAAAGTTCCATAAAACGTCTCTGGGAGCCTTTGCATCCAAACGCAATACCTGTCACGCACAAACTCAAATTTAAGAAATACGTCACTATCTACTTCTTCTACATCTTCTTCAAAAGTTGTATGTAGCATAAATTTGTGCCATAAAAATCCTAAATTACACTAAATGGAATGATTGAATTATGTCTCATATCCTAAACTATAATAAATCACATATTGAATAAACTAATGTATCACTCAAGAAACTTTACAATATAAAACTCAAACCGTAGTTTTCAATGACAACATACCTAAGCACAAGAGATGAGCTCGAAAGATCAATCTCTACGGAATGGAAACCATCAAAGAAATAATGTATTCAATATTAGTGTCAAATGGGCACAAAGGATAGCACTTGAGAACACTTGGGGAGGTACCAAAACAAACCCCACACGTGCTCCTACACACACAAGCTTCAGAGAAGACAATATTGATCACGGGTATTTTGTAGATAAATGTGTCACGGCAATACCTGTCATAGGCATTTCGAACAATAATGTGTCACGACGGGTGAGAGGAGCGCACCCGCTAGGGCACATACCGGGAAGGGGGGAGGGTTTGTGTGCCGATTGGGGTTTGAGGGTGCTGGCTAGCCAAGATTGGGGATGAAGATGGGCCAAGGCAACTACCCGCTTATCCCACGAGGGGGAACGAGGGGGTCAGTTCGCCCAAGGCGACGTCTAGTCAGCCCGTCTTCCCCAAGAGCCTCCAAAATTGGACAAGAAAAGAAAAACTTTATTCTCAGTTGTGATCCTTTTTAGACTAGCCTTTTGAAATTCTAGCTAATGTTGTTTTTTTGTTTGCAGCCTTTGAGAATATGGAACATGTAACAATAATAATGATAGAAGGCCTTGAAATATAGTCTAACTTTGATATTACCACACCCTCTGTTTCACTCAAGAACGTGATATAAACAAGGTGTGGCATCTTCTATCATACTACTAAAATCATAATCCGCGCAATGAACCACGCAGCGATCAATCGCGCAGTCAACCGTGCAGTGAACTATAGGAACGGTGCAGTCAACTGTGCAGTTAATTGCCCAGCCAACCGTGCAGTGAATCATGATACCTTTTTTTTTAATATAGTTTGTAATATAAAAACTACATTAAAATGGTTGGGCTAATGCATTGCAAAGCATTAGCTTGAGTTTTTGGGTGTGACAAATTTGCATTTGTGTGTTGCAATTTGTGCTCTTGGTTACAAATTTGACGTTCAAAATATTTTTTGAGTTAAGCACTAAAAGATTGAATTGTAAATTATGAGTTGTAAACTTGGAGTGAAAAAGTTGTGAAATTGGAGTTGTGATCTTGGAGGTTGGCATACAAAGTTGGAGTCGCAAAATTGCATATTCGAGTTGTGGAGATTGAAATGACAAATTTTGAGGTGAGATTGCAAGTTTTGAGATTGTAACTGCAAATTGAATTTGTGGGTGTGTGAATTTGAGATTGTATTTGCAAATTGAGTTTGTGGGTGTGTGAAATTGAGATTGTAATTGCAAGTTGAGTTTGTCGGTGTGTAAAATTTGCATTTCTCTGTTGCTATTTGTGCTTATCCAAAATGAATTTGAAACTCTTGATTACAAATTTGACGTTCATAACATTTTTGAAATTCCATGTTAAAATGCAAAAAATCTAAAACCTAATTTATTTTTTTCTATTCTATTCTATTACATTATTAAAATTCATGCATAGGTTTCAAAGACATATTTGTATTTTATGTAGATTGTTGTTACCTTTCTTTTTTAATATTTTGTTCAGATATAAAAACTACATTAAAATGGTTGAACTAATGCGTTGCAAAGCAAGTGCCAACTGCTAGTGAAACAATAAAATAATATTTTTCATATCTATAATTTCATTGGTTCAACAACTTTCCATCCTTGAAGAGCTTTTTCATCCGTCCACTCTTGGTATTCTCACACTTACATTGCACATTTTGAGAGAGATTTCCGAGAGTGAATAGGGATATTATCAAGTGAGTTTTGAACTAGGGAAATTGATTTCAAGGGTGCTAATATCAAGGTGTGGTAATATCAAGGGTGATATTATCAAGGTTATTCTATAGACTGGCATAATTGCCTCACGTGATAGTTTGGCATTGAAACATTTCATGGGAGGCAAACAACTCTTTGCTCACACTTTTTCTTCCACTTGCTTGCCCACTTCCATTCCATATAATTTTTTTTTGCTATAGAACATAAAAATTGATAAGTTTTTAGTGCACTTGGATTCTATAGGATGCATGGCATAGGGGGCACCATTTTAGATATGTTCAACAGGATAGATCAAATGTGGAAGTTGGCTTTTTAGTAGATTGAATTTGGTTGTTTGCATTTCATGATTAAAAGGTTTCTATGCAATTAATGTATGGTATGAAATCAAAAAAGAATATGACATGAACAATATGAAAAATTATTTTTTAAGAAAATAAAGATAAAATAATCCAAGTTAGTACAATGTCATAACAATTAAAATGGGCGTCAATGTGCTTTTTTGAAGTTTTCAAGCATCCAAGGAACTAGAAATCACCTTACAGTATAAAGAGACCCCAGAACTAAGCGGAAAATTTAGAGAAGATAATGGATTTGAAAAGTTTGGTACCAAGAACAATGTACACAAGTGCCAACCCCAAAATTGATAATAAAGAGGTTTAGAAAGTTTATCATAAGCCAACCCTTAATTTTACATGTTTAACTTCATCATTGTTGGCCTCTGTATACTTTTGCACCCCGTACTTATAAAATTGAAGATTGATTGATAAAAAATTGCAAATTTTCATTTGCAATTTTAAAGATTGTACCTACATAAGCAAAGTTGTTTTAAGAAAGTCCCACTATTGAAGTCCCTAACTTTATAGTTAGATAATTTTTGAGATCCGCATGTCTCACCTTTAAATGAGTGAATTTTCACGGAGGTTGAAGAAGACAATTATATGGTATCATCAAATGAGTTGAACCACAATTGGGTCTTTTCAAGTTCTTCACTCTGTGTATCTAAGTTATATTTTGGACAAGTAATTATTAAAGAATGCTACATCATTCGTATAAAAATTATTATATGAAGACTGAGAATGGTTGGAAGGGTCCAATGAAAACCATTCTCCATTCTTTATTGTGTGATAGATACTCCATCTTTCTATGTAATAAGCGCAGAAAGAGGTATATCCGGTAATGTTACCTAGTGATTCCCCCTTAGCCTGACCACCGTGGCGTTGACAGGTGTCCACGACCTGACAATCATTGCATGTTGTCTATAGTGGGACCCTCAGTTGTTGGTTATATCTTGTTGACGTTAACTTTCATTCAACTGAAATTTCCTTTTATCCTTTTAGATCCCTTGGAAGCCTATATAAAAGCAATGTCCTCTGCATTAATGGAGCCTCTTTTTCCCTCCACCCTTTACCTCAATATAAATCCAAGTCTTTGTTGCGTGAGCAATATTCCACAGATTTTGAAGGTTTAGAAGCTAGAAGTAATGAATTTTAGGGAAAACCCTTGCAATTTTTTTTGGATTCACGCACTTGTACATTGCACTTCAAGTAACCGGTTTATTGTTTTGTTGACGATCTTACAAAGTTGTAAATTCAAGGGCATTCAATGATATTTTGGGCATTTTTCAAACTCGTAGAAGGCAGCTCGTGCCAGAATAATGTGCCAAATGCATGGGCATCTTGTAAGCTTGCAGAAGTGAAGTGGCGCGAGAAGGTGAATGTCAGCAACTTGAATGTGGATGTGTTTTGCGAGCATAATAGTATAGTTGAAAATTTGTTGTAATAGTATACTTGAAAATGATCTGTCCTTTTGTTATGCAAAGGATATAGTTTTATTTCCATCTATTTGAGTTTCCTTTGAAAAGTAGGACATATTATCTCTATTGAGGGCCATTGAATGCTATTAAGCTTGCAATTTAAGATGAGACACCTAAAGGTTGCAAAAATTGGCTTTAGCAAGAAAGACGTGTTGTACGCACCAACGTTGCATGTAAGACAAAATATGCGGAGTGGTGTAGGAGGCGAGCAAAACGTGAATGTCATTCACGTCTTCTATGACAATGATCGTCAAGTCCCGGATTTGCCGTTGGCGTGTTGTGTGGCTTATTGGGTGGTTCGACATGAACTGTTGCGAATGATCTTTTGTTGTGGGGCATGTCACGCATTGCATTGGCTGGAAGAGCGCATCACCTTGAGAAATTCACAAGCTAATCCACTTTTCACTATGTATTGTGATTATTGAATACTTTAGCTTCCATCACTGCTGGCGCCTCCTCAGCTATTGCGGCGCTTGCTGCTAGAGGATACAGGAGAAGCAATCGCCTTTAGAAAATCAATCCAACTGTATAACAACCCTTTGGTATTCAAATATTTACGAGCCTACATTGATCACTGCTTTGCCAGAGGCGGAAATTACACCATCTGACTTCAAGGCACATTGTATCATTATACCTTTTGACTTCAGGGCACATTGTATCATAGATTGGGTAGCCTTTTGCCTGCGGATGGGAAGAATTACAAGTTTGTGCAATTATATATTGCGGATAACCACGACGCTCTAAATAGTCGAATGAGAACTTTTGAGGGTTTGGACTGCAATACAATGGAATTGCTTCAAAACATGTTACAGGATCACAACCCTTAAACACATGACTTTACAAAAGTGTTTGTCAAAGGTTGACTCAGAAATCACCAATAGACTTAGAACACGCAATTAAGCAATTATGCACTTGGCCATTTAAAAGTGCACTTGGGTACAACGGCGGCCATTGCGAACAAAAGTGGCAAAATTGAAAAAAAAAAAAAAAAATCAAAAAAAAAAAATGTTTCCAAAGGAAAAAAAATTGAGCTTCTGCAACAATATTACGTACAATCATGGTTGTTCATATTGGAAGCAATTTTTTGACATTTTCAACTAATTTGTGGTGGCCCCTCGTTAATACTAGATAAATGTGTATTTAATATAGTTTCACAATATTTCAAAGATAGATTTGAAGGATTGTAGTATATAAACAGGCGTTATTACAAAAAAACATACTTTATGCAAGGGTTGGCAGTTGATTAAAAGATATTCTACATAGTACATAATGCATACAATGGTGAAAACTAAATATAGATGCTTCAACAATTGGACTTAGCACCAATAGTAAACACAACTTTACTCTAAAGGATTAATGACATAACGTCTTACATCACCCTTAGAATATACTACTCTTATACATACACTATATATCAAGTACCATACACAACTAGTATACTCTCAAAAATGCACACTATCTACTCCATAGAATTTAGGGCTGCTTGCAAACGGTCGTCATCGATAGCTTCGGTTTGCATTGCAATATATTGTAGGATGTGAGCCTTTGCCGATTGAAGAATGCGAATCCTGCTTTCAACCTGCACTCCAAATACATTGCGTTTTCTCCACCCGCCGACCCCAGACATGTTTATTTCCGGAGAGTCTACCCATGAAAAAATGCATGCATCTTTCTCTACCCAACTATGGCTCTCCCCAGATGGCTCCCAGATTGAGTCCATGCAATTAGCATACCGCTGTGCAGAAGACCCATGTCCATCAACAACCCCCCTTTGGATGCTGGGCCAATACCAACAAACCTTAATCTTAAGTCTCCATCGGTTTTTTCCTTCCTCAATCACTTTCCCTACATAGAATGGTACACCGCCTTCTATTTCTGTTCTATCAACACTCAAGGCTACAAATTGTCCACAACAGATATCAGATTGTGGATTAAATGGTGGAAATGGGTCGTGATTACCTTCATACATTGCTCCTTCTTCGGCTCTTTCCTCAACATAGTTGCGCTCTGTTCGTTGTGCCCTGCGCACTGCTTGATTAGAGGGTCTTCCTCTACGAGGACCAAAGTATCCTCGAGCCTCGGCATTTGGAAGCATGGCCACTACCTGCTCTACGACATTTACCTCGCGATTTTCTTCACTTGCACCATCCATTACATCCAAAGATGCACTCCCTATAGGTCCGGTGTTCGAGAACTCTGAAGGCCAAAACGGTGAGGTACGATGCTCATTGCTACGATCTTTATGTGGAAATTGAGCTAAATAGAGTTTCAATCTTTCAGCCTCTACTTTTGCCTCACGATTCTTGTCCTCATGCTGCAACCTTTGAATGCACCTTTGTTTATATGCAATGAAATCATCCAACGCCTTCAACTCCCGTTCGTCCGCTGCAAATACTTCCGCAAACGATGGTCGCTCATCCCTATTTGGCAACGACCTCAGAGTTTTCGTCCCTGCCTCCGGTCCCCATGGATCCTTGCAATAATGCTTGTGTTGTACTCGAACCTCACGAATCCCTTCCCGATTGTCCATATAGAATCGCATGTGGTGCGGAAATGTTATGCCCACCAATGAATCCTGACCTATCAATAAGTGAGGAGTTATGAACAATTTCCAATCCCATACATTCTCTAGCAGCCGGGCAGTAACAAATGCCTCCGTGGGAGATGTTCCTCGTTCAATAAGACTAATCATTTCCTTCAACGAGTCGACCTCCGACCTCTTCAACGTATTTGATATACAACTGAAGTGTTGATCAATATCTTCGTGGGTATGGCCCACTATAAGAAAAGATAGTTCCACCTCCTGGAAAAACCCCAATCCCACCAATGTAGCACATAGAGCAAACATATAAATGTTTTTGTTCTCACGCGTGCAGTTGTCGGCCTGAATTCGCAGTGTTGGTGGCAAAAAGCCCCTCCTCCGCAGCACATCTCCAATGACGTACAACAATGTACTCACGACTTGATTGCTATCGTGTTTGTGGTGAGCCCCAAACCACACGTCGCAATATAAACCAATGCCATGTACAAGCGCACCACACAGATGGGTCTTCACAAACCGGTGCTCAATGTTCTTCACAGTCTCACGCATCCTCGGTACCATCGTCGTATTTTGGTCCATGCCATCCACTATGATGCACATGTACAACTCAGGGCTAATATAACACGACCTCTTGAATATCCAATAATGCCTACGTTCTTCCATCTGGTTGCGCAGATGCAGCATAAACAACTCCTTTATCTTTATCCTTGCATCCGCATTGGTGGTTCCTTCCATGGCACATTTATACTCCCAACAATGATAACACTTTGAGAATCTCGAGAATGGAGGTACCTGAACATGGGGATACTTGATGCGCCACATCCTCCGGAACGAACTCATAGAAATGGTTTCCTCATTACAAATTCTCTTGACCTCCTCGTTCACGTAATTGAATATATCAAATTTGGCTGTATTCATAGGAAGGAGAATAAGAGGCACCACTTCGTTGTCACTCTTACGGCGAATACAACGATGAGGTTGAGGACAACCAGCTTCATCGACAAACGATTTAAAGCAAGCCTCTGCTGCAGACATTCTAGTAGTCTCTCTTATCGGATCTGAAAGGGTATTGCCGTGAATCGATGTCACTCTTCCATATATTAGACACTCCTTCTTCAATTGCTTAAAGCGCCTCTGTGAATATCCAACCCCAAGAGCGTAGCAAGCATTGCAAACTTCTTTCCCATCTAACTTTGTTACAAACTTGTCTCGACGAGTTCCTTCCGTCCTTGTGTAAAAAGAAACCAGCATCTGTCTCATCCACGTACTTCGAACTGAAAACTCATTACCCCATGCATTATATCGCATGTCCAATAGATACCTTGCTGGAACGTCCCTTAAACAATTGCGTTTGCATCCTCCTTGTGTCATTGCAATTTGCACGCTTCTAAGCGATACCTTAGATGGTGCAGCTTCTGTCAATGATGGCTCCCTTGAATCTCTCCTTCTCCTATTTTGCATAGAATATGGACGACGTGCTGGTCTAACATAAGCAAATCCATCTACATGGGGCAAATCTCGGATATTTGAGGGAGTAGATTGGGAAAACGGCGAATTTTCATCTATGATGTTTGAAGCATGACTACTACGTCGAGACCTGTGGGTGGATCCTGGTGTGTTGATGAACTCAGGAAAATCAAATTCTGGGGCCATCACTTCTGTAGGCGCTATCTGTGATCCAATGTCACCATGGACACCCGTGATATCAGGTTCTACAACCACTACACGTAGCAAAGATTGATGCCAACGAATGATCAAGCCCACACACATGCCAAGGCGTTCTCCTACAATCTCTCCGGTCCAATGCAATGTATCATCTACCCTAGTGATACGCACCGCCACCTCGAATGGGAACAACTTCGACCCATTCAATTCCATGCCACTTTTGAATGCATGCTCCCTGGTTGCTAAGCCCACCACATCTCCTCTTTCTGAAAGCAATTCTACTGCCCTTTCCAAATCAGAAGTCATGATCCCAACATATCTTTGCTGAATTTGCCTTGCACGTGCTGCTCGTACTAATCGGGCCCCCACAGAGCTATTAGAAGGCATATTGTCCCTTTCGATGTGTGGCCGTATCAAAGGAGTCTGAATCGTGCGGCTCTCCATTAACACCATTAAAAAAATAAGAACTTTATCGCTGCACAGTAGTCAAAATACATGTACCAATTGTTAACCTTCAAAGCACCATTCATCTGATAAAAGATATATTTCTAAACACATATTTACTGTTCAATATATGATGATGAAATTGGACCTTTTGATAAAAACTGCTTTGACATGAAAAAATTAAGAATTTTTAGAACATGAATTCCTTGCACGAAGTCTTTAACCCTGAAGGTACAATGACAGTGTTACACCAAAAACACTTCTAAATTGTTGGATTCCAGTGCAACGAACAAAAAAATAAACAAAAACTTGTATTTCTAGTTCTGACCGTGGGATCTCAATTAAGACTTATTAAGTAATTTTTTTTAAAAAAATTCATAAACTTTGACCGCACGGATTGAAAAATAATAGTGTTTGAAGTCAAGCATATGGTTCATATTCTTCCCTGCGTGTTGTGGATCAGCAGACTTTGATTTCACTTGGTGCCTAGTTTTTGCACTACAGAAGGTCTAAATCCACAACCATCTTGTTAAGGATGATGTTAGTTCCTTTTACACCAATTTTTAGAGGTAGAGAACGGGTGTAGCATATTCAAAACAACTGTGCAAAGAGTGGAAGTTTGGAATTTGTTAATTCACACTTTAATCTTTGTGAACTTAATATATTTTAGATTGGTAGTCCAAATGGTCAATAAGATGGTTTACACCACATATTGTTGTGGAAAAAATAAAAAGTGAAAAAAAATAAAAATATCTAGGTTTTATTTGGAAAACTAGAAGTTATTTTGGTATCTTGCCCAACAATGAAAACCAATGTGTGAAAATGTTTGACTTAGGTTGATATGTTATTTTTCACTAAAGACAAGAACTTATTTTGACAACATCAAGAAAAATAATATTACTTGCGAATACTGAAAATCTCACATTCAACAGAGTGTCCTAGCAATAGATTTTGGACATGCCCGATTTGCCTACTCTCCCCATTTGAAATTGAAAACCCTAAAACTTTTTGATCAAATGTCCAATTTAGGTAAAAATTAGAATCCCCCTAAAGTCTTGATAGGCATTTCTATAGTAAAATTTTGAAAGATGAATGTAAGAAATTGACACCATAGGAACCTAACTGAATTTTCAAGAAGCCCATTTTTAACACTTGATCCTTTAGGGGTTAAATATGCTACACCCCTTTTGCATCCCTAATCATTGGTATAAAATAGAAGTAATATCATTTCTGACATGGTGATAATAAATCTAGATCACGTGTGATGCAATCTTTTGAATCCAAGTGAACTTAAACGAAGGGAATCCACTGAACCTAGGGAAGAAAATGAACCATGTTGTCTACTTGCAATTATTGACACCATTGGAACTTGTTTTGCTCGCTAATAAAAGAAATGATTTGTACATCCACATAAAGGTTATTCTACAAACAACATAGTACAGAAGCTCAATCAACACATAAAATTAAAGTTGTATATAAATAAATGTTTACCTCAAGATGTGTTGCAGGTGTTAGTCGTACATGCACTGGTGCTTGATGACGTTCAACATTAGGTCACCATTCCATCGTTGTTGTTGAACATGTTTTTCAACTCTTCCCACTTTACCTACAACACATGCATAAAATTTATATGGTAAACTATGTGATAAAAAGTCCTAATTATCTTCGTATTACACAGCCCAAAATTTTAATATAATATGTAAAAAGCTTAAACAAAAGAAAAAGCGAAGCAAAAGGTCCAAAGTTCTAAAGTCAAACTTTGACTAGTAAACTTGGGGCACAAGGTTCCAACAAGGATATAAGGTTTCTATGCAAATCTAGAGGTCTCTTTCCTTCCCAGTTTCTAAGGTGAGCTCTCTTGCAATTGGAACCTCAAGGCCATGTGCATTTTTCTTCATTCACTAATCTCTGTCAACTTTGTATGTACTGTGTAGATCGGAGGCCATTTGCACATCGAGGAGACTTTTGCGAATTTACATTTACGACATTTACATTGGTAAGCTTTGTTTCAATTCTGAATGAGTGAACTCCAGGGTTAGGTTCAGGATAATTAAAGTCAATTAGAGTTACAATAGAGAGCAGTACCAATATTGGAGCACACAATTGAGAACATGAACTTGAGTATGATTAAAATTGCAATTACAACAAAAGTTTAATGTTCACACAAGGTAGCTGTCAACAACTAGAGAGTGCAGGTTTTGTACTACTAAAACACTGACACAAAACCCACACAAAATTGAAGTCAAGAGATAGCACGTAGGATGGCACTAAGTCCTAAGTAAAGCACATCAGCACACTACCTGAAACCCTAGCCGCCACATGATTACCCTAGCCGACACAACTGAATCCTAGCTGCCGCAACCAAACCCTAGCCGCCACAACCAAACCCTAGCCGCAACCAAACCCTAGCTGACGCAACCAAACCCTAGCCGCCGTTCCCATGGAGTTCGCACAACACCTCATGGAGCAACTGTAGACTGGAGGTGTGCGCGCGCACACCCCCAAACTGCTGGTGGACCTCCATCACCATATCCAATATCGTTGACGCCGAAAGCCCAAACCTTGTGGAAGGTGCTTCTTGAACTCTGAACGGCCTCGCGCAAGGTGCTGCTGGTTGCGCAACGTCGACGAAGAACCTTGCATGGGCAACTCCAAACTTTGAGTAGCCAAACGAAGGCGGAGAGCAATGAGATGCGAGTGCCATAGCCGCAAGCGCGCGCGATGCCCTGTCGCGCGCTGCTAGTGATGGCGCGCAAGT